>BGPR01005928.1:0-79903 GCA_013235015.1 Araneus ventricosus | reverse complement strand
ATAATCACTTGGTAAGGCGAAGCGATTGTTGGTCCACATGAAAAGCTATCGTCCCGTATTATATTGCCTCAAAAAACTATTTAAATATAGATGCAAGAGCATTCAACAGCAAGCGGAAATGGATTGACAACTACCTGGCTTGAATGCATATCAGAGCTGTATTTTGTAAGTGGTTTTAGTGCAGCTGCCGGTGTGGAGCAGATCCTTATTATGGACTGGCACCTTTAAATTCAGCCTTGAAGCTCATTCCGAGATCCTAGGAGGAAACAGAGTAAAGTCACGTATTCTCAGCTTTATGGTCGTACCACTCAACTGTATCACTGTATCCAGGAACACTATCTCTAGGAAATTTCTGGCCAGGACAAAATGTTTCCGAACTTGGAGGGGTTTACTAATTGGTATGAAACCCATTGCTAAGCTTTGATTTGCTTGCCAAAATACCAACCAAAACACTGCCTTTTCACGGAGATCATTTAAAGAATAAGGGAAGGAATTTAAAAAAACAAGGATTCCAGTATCTGGATTTTGACTTGCAGCGCCTCTTTGGGTATGTTCCAAAATTTCTTTTATTCTATGCTTATTAAGTGCCAGACTTTTCAGCCACCTTGTATATTGGCTGACAAGAATGGGGGGTTTCTTCTATTACAGGCATACAGTGAGGGGACTGGATAAGTGCATAGCCCAGAAGCTCATCTTCGAACCAAACTGATAATTAGGTCATGAAATAATGTTGAGTTGCAAATAATTTAATGTTGAAGGGAGTTGTGAAAAGTGACTGCTTTTTTCTGGTAAACCAGAAAGAACGATTTTTTTACTTCTTTTTTAATATCAATTTTTCTAAATCTGTAAATATAACCTCTTAGATATTAGTAAACTGGGATGAAAAATATTTTATGGTACCAATACTTGCAAACTATATACATGATTCAACTGTATAAAATAGAGATTATGTTTGACAAGCATGTCTCGATGGTGGCTATCATTTTTCTTTCTTCAAACTTGGTCTTTTTCCAAGACTATAGGTCATTAATATATAACTTGTTTTTAAAGTGATAAAAGTCGTTTATCTGATATTTTAGAAACCATAACTTTTTCAGTTGACTCAGTCATTCATATGTCTATAGTAGACAATTGATTTTGAAAGCTGTAGTTCAAATTCATTGAGTGACAAATGCCAACAATTTATGCTCATAGAAGGTGAACGGCAAGTGTGTTCGTAGTTTCATTGCTCAAAATGAAAGATTTTAGAAAGATTATTTTTAAATTTTTGATTTTGTATAGTAAAAGGAATTATAAAAGGAAGAAGCTGATTTTATTCTAAAGCATCCACCTACTTTCAGATTTGGACCTTTTTTAAATGAAAAAAAAGTGGCCGATGTAGAATCTTCGCCTACTAAATAAATGCAGAAAACTCTTGTAATATAATACCTGAAAACATTATAAACCCAATATAAAAGATAAATATAAACTACAAAGCTACGTAAACTAATGAGACAACTACGTGATTTGTAGTCGTATAATAATTTGGAAATATAAATAAGATCCAATAAATTTATAAAATGGAATAATAATAATGTCTAAAAATTATAGTAAAAATGAAAAAGAAATGTTTCTTTTATTATGCAAATTTTAAAAATTGTTCAAATTAAAATTAGTTTAATAAGGCGTTTAAATATATATTGATAAAGAAAGTTTGCTTAATAAATAATATTTTTTATATTTATTTCGTAGTACGTATCGTGAAAACCTTCAAATTAAGAGATATGAGCTATTACCTTTAAAGTAATTTATTAAACAAAAAAATGATTCTACAAGAATAAAATAAGAATGAGAACATTAATGTGAGACCAGACATTTTTCTTCTCCATTCAGATACACTCAAAGTTCAGCTTCCGAAATCTTTTAACTATTTCTAATCACAAATTTAGAACCATGCCCAAGTATACAGCTTCTTTTCTTAATCAGTTCTATCAAATTTAGACACCACTCTGAAAATCTTTTTGGCAAACATTGTACATATCAATAAGAATCGTCACTTCTAAAATTTCTGATGAGAGTATGAGTCAGCATTAGTATGATCTTCTGTAGAAGTTAAATGTAGAGCTGTATCTCACGATGATAACACTGTCTAGATTTGGAACCAGAAAGCTCGTGTGATGGATTCGTGTGTTCATTTATACCGGGCTAACGACATAGAACTTTTCCTGCCCTTCAGTAGACTTCGTAAGTCAATAAGAGTTACATCCACTGGGAACCCAACCTCTCTCAGCCCTGGTACCCATTTAGAGAGAAGCAGGGGTTATTATACTGGAGCTTCGATCCTGTATTGTCACTTTCTGTGTAGGCTGCTGTTTAGTGTGGGGCTTTTAAAGAGAAAGTGCTTTGATACTATGGGAAATAGCTTGAGGTGATGGTTGTTCAGGAATTTAGAGGTAATAGTAGCAATCTCATCAGCAAACAGATTTTCTAAACTATTTTACCTATGGGAATTTGACATGAAACTATGAAAATATCTAAGACTTATATATCCAGAATTTCAATTTTAGCCTCTAATTTAACACACTATACTGAAATAAGATGCATTATATAATATATTTTCAGTTGCTGCAGTAAAAGTATGGCAATTTGTGACTCAGTATTCTTTTCATAAATGTATTTATGATTCTTAGAGATAAACAGAAGAAACTTATCTCGATTGAATTATTATGTCATGAAAATATTAAAAGGGCATCGTTTGTCCTCATTTCATAAGCCCCATTTTAAAAGAAGTTAAATCAGGGTCAAATTTAAGGTCTTTAAAACTTTTTCAGCTTACATCTGAGCGATTGAAAGCTTTAAAATTGAAGATAAAAATAAAATAATAAATTAAAAATTCAAATTTGGTAGTTGAGAGAATGTAGTAGAGTCTTTGATTAAATGAGAAAATGTTATCTTCGAATTTCCTTTTCAATAAAGAAAAATGCAATAGCTCATTTTGGAAAGAAAAATCACTGGCATTAATAGAGAATAAACTCCACTCTTAGAAACGTAATTATAAAATTATTCGAAAATGTTTTGTATGTCTCCCGCGAAGATGCACAGAAAGTATATAATTTCTTCAATATTTGACTGACAACGAAATATACAGCAATATTCAATTCAGCCAATGCATTATTCAAGTTATTTTGAAATTTCCGTAGAATCACTCTGGAATTACTTTACACCAATGATAAGTATATTAACATTTGATATTTTTTGGCATTTGTCCAAACAAGAAATAAGATCTTTGTTAGAAGTTTCAAAATTATATTTTTTAACTTTACTGTGTTAGCCATCTTCATGTAGGAAAAAACTCAAGAATTAAAATATATTTGCAATTAAAAATGAAATAAGGATTCTTATAGAATTAGCAATATAACGAGCATTCTCATCATATGGTTTTATTTATTTATTGTTTGTGTTGCGATAAGTTTGTTCAGACATAATTAGTTTTGTATTTTTCCACAGTTTTAAACTTTTGATGACAATTTGAAGGGACTATAATAAGAATATTGAAGTGTATCCTCTAAAATAATAAAATAATCATGCGAATTTTGGACTAAATCTACATCCGCTGTTTCAAACATTATATTTAAGTAAATGTGACAATTCTTATGAGTATGATAAAAAAAGCTATATTATTAAACGATAATGTGTAATTTTAGAAACAAATTATCATAAATTATTGTTAAAAAATGGTAATAGTCAGGAACATTTTACCTTCCCAGGATTTCTCATATGACTTCTGAAAGAGAAGCAAATAAAGACATTTTTTTATCTTAAGAAAGATTTATTCATTTATTATTAAAAACTAATTTATGTATGTTAATGTACTTAATTATTATTGGTTTCAGGCAGTCAAGTGTGAAATCACAAAGGTGTGAAATGGCAAAAAAAAAAACCCTCATCTGACTTAAAAGATGAAGGAGTATTTTTTTAAAAAAATCCTCCATCGTTAATTCTATTTGACATCGCTCCAAACAGAAACGTAAATCCCCCATTTCAGCTTGTCATTGGAAAGTAACGAAATAAACGAAAACACAACTCTCTCCGCCCCCGCTATGAATCCATTGCAACCATTGTGATGGTCGATAAAGTGTTAGGGGAGACAGAAAGCCTGCTCCCCACCTCTGGCATTGCAACGCAAAGTTCGGCTAGTTCAACCGAGAACGATGCTTTTATGTCTTCTTTTGCTGAATTTAGAATGAATTCGAAATTTTGAGAACAGGAAAAAAGGCGACATTAAAGGAAATAAAAGTTATTCAGAGATTTCAAAGATAGTGAAAACACGTACGGCAAAGGAAATTACTTGAACAATAAATTAAGAAAAGACGAAAACAAATACGGAAATAAAGGTAGAAAGCAACCGAAATGAAAAGAAAACTGTGAAGAATGACTTTTCAAAAAATATTCTTTTGATAAAATTTAGAAAGTGTGACTTAAAGGCTAGAAGATCAGGAGGATATGGAAGTAAGGAATCCTGAAAGAACAATGGAAAACCACATGCCTTTGTATCAAAGAATATTTTAATTAACTGCATAGCAAAGAAAATCATTTAATGGAATTTTTTTTACATACTAGGGGGTCACACCCCCTACTCGGTCCGCTCGTCAACCCCCAAGAATCACGTTGTGATTCTTTTGGGATCACTACGTGATCCCAGCTCGCTTCGCTCGCTCGCCGTACAGTTATGACTGTCTGCTAGTAGAAGGAAATTATAAATACATTAATTACTAAAAGTAAATTTAAATTATTTGAAATAGCATAAACTTCTAACATTTTTTCAGTAATTACTAATTAACTAAATCATCAAATTTCTAAAATTTAAATTTGCTGATAGCATATGGATATAAATATATATATATGTGAATGTTTCAATGAAATTTGAATGCTAAAATGTATAATTATAAAATGTTTACAAATAGAAATTATTTGCATCAATCAGAAATCAGGCATTTAAAACTTCTTGGTACACAAAATTGAATATTTCTTCAACAGTTGCAGCCCTAACTTTATTCCAACAAACTTCTAAATTTCCACTCTTCTCAATGAATTATTGCTCAAAAAAACTTCGTCACATGTATACACACTCACTGCAATAATTATTTAGCCAAGAAAGTTATAATTTTTTTCTCTGGGTAGTTATTTATGCGTTAAAGCCTCAGAAAGTTTGAGTTACGAAAGATTATTTAACCCACTTCACAAACTTTTAGCTTAAAAAGCGCAGTTTAACGTGGCAAATGGCTTCAAACATGTTAAGATTCACTATTCAAATTAAAAACCATGATAAATATTTACTTTTACCTTTTTAAAATTAACAAAATAGCCTTTTTTGGAAATTTTTTTAAATTTCTAAAATTCTTGCTTTTTACACCAAAATGTTAAACATGCTCTTTTTTTCACTGATATTTTGATCAGAAAAGCTTTACCACATGTATAAAAGAACAGACTCCCACAAAGTCCCACAACTATATTCCTGTAGCTCGGCAACTTCGCTCTGTACACAAAAACGCTTCATTCTATTTTGTTCATTCCGATTGGATCGTATTATGAAAGATTCGTCAATAGTTTCATTAGACCTATCTTGACGTTTTCGATTTATAATCGAAACCGCCCAAGTTAAACTCATTTTGAAAAATGTTGATGTCCCAGATCAAATCAATCGCTAATTCGAATGTAAACAATCTAAACTCGCGAGCTGTTGCCAAACGGCGATTAAGAAATTCGACCCTTTTTTGTCGCCACGTAAGAGAATTATATATAGAGATATTTATTATTAACATAATTAATTATTATATTAATTTATCATTAACATATTGAAACACAAATTAATAGTAAATACAATTAATGAAATAAATTAAAGATTGGAAGAAAATGAATGATTTATTTAATCATTTGTTGGAATAATGAATTCGAACGATGGTGTTATGCGCTTATCACTTTTTACAATGCCAAATACCACATTTATGGTAAGACTCGTTAAAAAATTTTTAAAAGCAAGATTTCAGAATGATGCATTTAATTAGTTCGGGTTTTGAAATATTGCTTCTTCAAATAATAAATGAAAACATAATCAATAACAAAAGTTAAATTAATGCTATTTAGGTTGCGTATAAATTATTGAACCCATTCCAAAAATTAATTTAAAAAATAATAATGTTACAATAGCGAAATTTTTTTTAAATGAGAGAACAAAAAATAAAGTTTTTTTTTCAGATAGTTGGCCTACCATTACGGCGTTCTAAATTTGCTACAGCGAGAGATTTCCATACGCAATGGCTACCGATCAGCAGAAGTCGATGCGCGTTTTCTTGTTTCCTTTTCTAGATTTTTCTTGAATATCTCGTAAACTATTCGGTTTTCTAATTAGAATTTATTTAACAAATTTAAAAGCGCAAAATTCCCTACAAATACATGCTTTTATTTTTTTCTAGATTTAATATTTTCGCAGCTCTCAAAAATGGGAGATGTCCAAAAATTTATGACCACCAAGACCACTGTAACGGCGCGTTACCTATCTGGAAAGAAAATTAAATGCGCTCTCATTTAAGAAAAAGAAAAACCGTAGTTGCAACATTATTAGTTTTTTGAAATTAATTTTTGAAATGGACCCAATAATTTATAGCCACACCATATATTGTATACCCATAGGGTGTATTCGCAAGTAAACTGATAACCAAAGATTTGTTTTAAGATAAAAGGAAGTCATTTTTTAATTGTTGATATCAAGTGATAAATGCATTTACTGGGTGTCCACTTCTACCTCACATTAACTTGAGAACGGCGATAACTATTGCCACAAACTTGGTGCCTAGGTGTAGTAAAGTGATCATGCGGTACATTGGTGAGATCGGTAACAGCACCACCTGGCGGCAAACAACGGAGTCAGCGTCCCTATTTCGGAAAAAGACAATTACAAAATTGTAGGTCGTCTTCGATCTAATTCGAAAAGACACCTTGTGCACACATTAATACGAAGAGCAGAAGGCTTAAAATGCACATCTGTTTGTTCGCATTTTCCGAAATTGTGATGTCACTAGACATGGACAAATGGAGAAAATTTTATCTTTCGGTCAAAATAATGACAACGCTATACTTTTTCCTGTGGAAGTAAACACCTGGTTCATGGACCCTCCACCAACATTGCAGGACTTTTCATGACGTATTACAGTAGCTGTGCTAACAGACCAACTGATACTGTTCAGCAACGAATTCCGGGACTACCAGTCTTTGACGATTTTACACCGAAAAGGGGTGTCAGGCAATGAGTCATATGAGAGCATTTCCGGATTTCTTTGTTAGATCATGCTCAGTAAAATGTAAACATCACCCTTCCATTCTTCACTTTCCCCCTATTTTGATGAAACTAACTCCATCCGGCGCATGCGCAAAAGCGCAGAGAGTTTCCGAATACGTTGCTAAACAATATGCTTTTTCTATTCTTTATCCGTTTTGAGACGTCAAAATTTTGGAAATTGAGAACAAGGAAGTGTCCGTTTAAGCGTTCTGTTGCTCGTATTAATGTGCATAAGGTTACTTTTCGTACTAAATCAAAGACGCTCTATAATTTGGTATTTGAATTTCTTCCGTATCTTCTACCGTTTTGGAGATAGGAACACTAACTCCGTTGTTTTCAACTAGGTGGCTCTGTAACCGATTTCACAGTGTAGCGCATATTCACTTTACTGTACCTAGACACCAAGTTAGTAGCAATAATTGTTGCCGTTTTCAAGTTAATGTGGTGTAGATTGACATTAATGGACACCCCGTATTTTTATACAGCACAATTGTTTTATGTTGACTTGCATGATCATGACCCAGTTCAGAAATAAGATTTGTAATTGTTTTTATATAGTTACTTCATTAATTACAAAGTAGAAATATCGCTTTTTTACGTGTCAATAATTCAAATTATTTAAGGGTCAGCTCGCAGCAAACGGTGGTAAGCAAATATTTGTAGGTGCACACCGCTTGCATTTCTTTTTCAAAATTGTCAATCCATTTAAAGCTGAGTTTTTAAAAGAATCATCACATTTTTTTATAATATTTGAAATTGAATTCGCTTATAGCACTTATGTGCAACGAGGAAGGCTAATTTTCACTATTTTAATATAACCCACAATCTTATTGTCTTATAAGCATTTCATTTATTTTTTTTGGAAAATGTAAAATTCTCTGGAAGATTTGATTTCTAAAACATAAACATACAATTCGCCTTGTTTATATCGCATATCATTCTATGGGTTAAGAAAAATAAAACAATTCATAAAAAATAGAAAAAGAAACAAGCATATATTAACTATGAACATATTGCATGTTTAAACATGCAGATTGCCATTTCAATCCGGGAAATATAATTCTTGCACTAAACTAACTAAAATTTTCCCGTTTTATACCTTTTTCATGTATTTCTGCTTCTTAAATGCAAAACATATAGGGAATAAACAATACATTTTCTTTTGCAATATCAGACACAAAAAAAAATTCTTTTATTTATCATGAAAAATGTATCAGATTGCTTTTACTTTCTGGTAAGCTTTCTATACTAAATGTATATGGAAATTGCTTCATTTGCTCCTACTTAAGAATCCGTAATGCGATTGAATCGATATTACCTGAATTACAAAGTTTTTCTGTTGTTTCAGGGAATTTCAAACTATATTGCAAAAAATTTCTTTACGAATATTGTAAAATGATTCATTCATTTTTAACGCAGTAAATTAAAGAATATCCATGATTTATTTTTGTGAAATTCATGTATCTGAGGGTTTTTCTGATTCAAACTATAAAGGGTTCTTATATGGCACTCGCAAGCAGTGTTGCCATATTGGCCTTTTTAAGGCCAAATTTTCGAAATTTGGCCTTTTTTCAAAGTGCTTGGCCTTAAGAATTTTCATTTGGCCTTAAATTCATTTTTGGCCTTTTCTGGCTTTATTTTCATTCATGATTTTTAGAACTATTTCTACTGTTTTTTTATATCAAATTTTGATATTCTAAAATAATATTTAGTACGACACAGTGTATTCAATCTGAATATTAGCTGAATAACATCGAAATTAAAAACAGAGCATTCTTGAAAATTTTATTGATTATTGGAGTTTGCTTCTTATGAGTCTGAAATCATTATTATCAATTTTTATTAATGGAATAAACTTTTATGCTGTGAATTATTTATTTTTAGTACGGAATGGCTTTTCATTTATTATGACCAAACTGAAAAATAACTGTGCATATTTTTTTTCACTTATGAAATAACATACTATGTTCAGCTATTTCATGTAGCCTTCTCTTTTCATTGCAAAGCTGTTTATCGAGTGGTTTAAAATATTTTCACTTCAATATTGTTTTATTAATAGTGTATTGATGTCACATATCATTCGAAAGTGATTTGTTTCCATAAAATAAATATTTTTCTAATCTTAAATTTAGCGAAAAATAAGTACTTCAATCAGTTTCCAAAATTTGGCCTTTTTTGGCTTTATTTTTCAGAAGGTTTGGCCTTATTTTGTCATTTTGATCTGGCAACCCTGCTCGCAAGTAGAACAGAGGTTTTCCATGTTCATATTTTTATGAAAGTAACGCATTGCAGAGTTGAACACAATATAGAAAATTATACCTATGCTTGCTTAAGTAAGACAAAAAATTAATATCATTATAGTTAATAGCTTGTGTACTAATTGACGAATTTTCAATTTTAAAAAATTGATGATTCTAAACATCTCTCTGTATTAACGTTAATTTATTAATGAAATTCCATAAGCTCATATCAACACAATAGGGTGCAGCGAAAACAACAGTTAATTATTTTAAATGTGATTTTGAATCTTAAATTGTCTTCAGCTTGTGAGCTTAAACTGTAACAAAATTATAATACTCATTTTTATGTAAAACATTGGGTGTTGAGTTTTCAGCATGATTTTGTAAATTTTTACAGAAATAAGATAATTTAAAAGGAAAAAAAATAATTAGAATTTCTGAAAGTATTTTTCAGAATTTCAATCTGCATATAGTTTTAAGCAAACGGAACTTTCCAGTGAATTCTCAAAATATTTTTCCAAGGTGTAACATTTTCTTCGTTACCAGAATGCATGAATATGAAGTTATATTTATTCTGAAAATATTATTTTTTATTACATGCAACTAGAATTATTATCACAGACCTCTATTCACAATAACAACAAATTCATTGGATTTCTTAAAATAGTTTACATCTTTTAGAAATAAAATTAATTTCCTTACATTTTAAGAATTTAAAGATATGTTCAAAATAATTTCGGGAGGTGATTAGAGGCTCAAAACTGAGTCAAATAAAGCAAACTTTGACTAAATCGAATCCTTCAAACGAGAGATAAGAATTTTAATCTAAATTGCATTTTTTTCAGATTTCGGCCGAAATTCACGAAAAATGAAATTTAAAGACTTGTTAAGAATTCCTACGGGAGATGATTAGGGTCTCAAAACTGAGTCAAATAAAGCAAACCTGGCCTAAATCGGATCATTAGGTGTAAATTACATTATTTTTTTTAGATTTCGGCCGAAATACAAGAAAAATGTAATTTATAGATATGTTGTAAATTTTTTAGGAAGATGATTAGAGGCTCCAAACTGAGTAAAATAAAGCAAATCTGGACTAAATCGAATTATTATAAAACTAGAGATACAAATTTTAATCTAAATTGCATTTTTTTCAGATTTCTGCCGAAATTCACGAAAAATGAAATTTAATGAGATAATTTAATTGTGTTTTTATATTAGTTTAAAAACCTTCATTAAAGCACATAGGCTGAATGATTAACCCTCCTAGCGGCGCAACTTTCTTTTTCCGTTTTCATGTTCAGTTCAAAAGTAGATAGTTCGTATTTATAGTTATATTTTCTTAAACAATCATGGATAAAGTATTCTTAAGATTTCAGAGACATAATGAAATAAAAAAAGTTCGATCAATTTACTTTAAAAGCTAAGCTTCATAATCTGATAGCTAAAAGTTCAAAATAATTGGGAGCTCAGAGGGTTAATTTCACCAGGAAATGTCTATCAAAAGAAATAAAAAAAAAAGAAATTATATTTGTAAACCAAAGATGTTCAAAACAAAACTCCACAAATGCGATATATTAAAACGTGTTTTGTTTACTTTCAGATAAATTTATTCTTTGATGAAATCGATATTTTTGACCAAAATGTATCTAGGAGAGACTCCTTGACATTATTACTCGAATTTCAAATGTTCTGACAAAACTGCCAATTATTCGTCGGTAAAAACATCCCCAGAATCGGTTTCAAAGGATTTATACCGATGAATACATAAAAGTTCGGTACTATTCAAACGAAACAGAACCAATCAACAAAAATGCACCCTCTCCCATATTCCCACATTTTAAAATGTATTGCCTTCACTTGAATTGTTGTATTACCAATTGCATATGCGTGCAAACACATTTATGCTTTGATGGGGAATTTAAGAATATCTTTTAAGTCGAAACCTCTACAGTTTTCTGTTTTTAATGTCTTACAAGATTTTTGCCTATGGCTTCACGTCCTTCTGCAGTTTCGTATAAATCAAAATTAGATGGAATCCATTAGAAAAAAATTATATCCATGTATTTTATTTTGCTTCAGTCTTTTCCCTAGAAAATATGTGTAACGTTATAATTTTTATTTCAGGTATGCTGAAGAAATGAATGCGATCTCAAAGTGAAATAATAGGAGTGTTTTCATCTTTTTCCTCTTTTCTCGATATACGCGTGTATTTTTATTCCGTTCGACGTATCAGTTTCAAACGTTTAAAAATTCGATATGCAATAACGTATTATTTCTTACTCCTAAGAAATGCAGGAGGGAGAAATGTATGCAAACCGAAATACATTGTTCTTTTCGCCGAGATTTGGGTTTCTTTTACGGTTTAAACGATATGCGTGAGAGTTTCAACGTAACTTTTGAAGTCCTTTTTGCAATGTCTCATTCTAATTAGTATTAAAATTCTATTTAAGTGTTCAATAGAATGCATTTGCAAAGACTATTGTCGAAATTGAATTTTTGGTATGAATTATAACAATACATATTTATTCTAACAGTTCAATATTTAAATTTATAAGATAGACTAATTAAATTAATCTTGTACATTGTATACAGATGATGCATAAATGCTGTATATATTCATGGATGAAAGGTTCACCTGAAATCTTCACAAATGCAAAAAGTTTTATATATTTTTCCATTGAAAAATAACATTAGGTGTGCTATGCGTGTTAGCAGATTTATAATAAATTATCCAGTTTCTCACAAACTAAAGATAGACTGATTTATTTTTGAGTTATGGTTACAATTTTGCTAGCATTTTATGGTATTATAAAAGTCAAAATTTCAACTAAGTGATATTATTGTGATGTGTAAATTAACACTGAGAACAAAAGTATTTTTATAAAATATGGATTAATGTTATCATTAGATGTTTGCTCTCTTTTATTGATGGGAAGCAATGAATTTGTTTTTTTCGAATCAACCAAGGTAGATGAAACTTTTCTCTTCAATGATTAGCACCTTTATTTTGTTTACTTTTATTATTTGTTATTTTTTGTTATTTTTATTTTTTGTTAGTCGTTAACTGAATACATTTGAACAATGACTTCATTTCTGTCTCTAAACTATAATTGAAACTGCACTCATGCATTCAAGAAGGTGGAAACAAATAACAAGCAAATAAAGAAAAAACAAGAAATGATTTACTTTCCTAATGTTTAGGACTAAAATAAAAAATGAAATACACTATCATCATTGTTCTTTCTCACCATAAATCTAACACAAGAACAAGGAAACTCTAGTTTTGTATAAAAACCGTAAAGCAATTAAATGATTCCGGATTTCATTCTTCTTTTCTTCAATTTAGATTTTCTTTTAGAATTCTTACATCATTTTTTTGCACCTTCTTGAAAGAATAGCTGGGTGTAAATAACATTGTTTTTTCAGAAGTATTGTTTCGCAGTATTTTGTTCAATTGCTTTACTAAATCATTCTCAGGAACTTAAAAAAATTTCTTCAGGATTTTTTGTTCACATGCTTGCTCTTAGATAATTCTAGAAACACTATCATCATCACTTAACTTTTTAATTATCTAACGGTTGGTTTCCATTTGTTAAAAATACGATAATGAACCACTCAAAAAACAAACCTGACTTTTAAAGCGAAATGACCTTATTAGTGTGTGAAGATTCAGCTGTATTATTTCAATGATGGTTTGATGATAATTATCTATGTTAAAACTATAAATATCTCGATCTTGCGAACTTATTTTTTAAAAATGCATTTTGACACAAATATATGTAGAATGGAATGTTATAATGCGTCATTAAATATATTAATGGATGATTTTTTTCGTTTGCTAGAAGAATGTCATTTTTGAATTTTAATTAATTTTTCATCAAAAGTTCACTTTTTAAAATCTGAACATAAAAATCAATCAAGCTTTTAGTCGTAATTGTATTGTATTTTAAGATAATGAATTCTAAGGTGTAAGTCTTAATTTTTAAACTAACATTAACTCTATGAGCCCTATCCCGTCTCAAACCGCCCCATTCGACAGAGGCTTGGACTCAGGCGGTTTTCGGGTGCCAGACTCCATTTTACGGGAGAAAAGTAGTCCTTTCTTTATTGACAATTAATCGCCCACATTCGAGTGCCTTTCTTCTGGAAATTCTGCAAAGAAAGGGAGGATTCCATTCTTTTTTTGTGCACGAAAATGTACTTCAATTTTTGAGGTTCTGGAATTCTCAATCTAGCCGGGTTTAGAGAGTTAAAGAAGATAAGATATATGTTTCTTTGAATAAGATTACAAATATTTTTATTCTAGAAGCATAGCTAGTATCAGTAACAGATGTTTTAAAGTAAGCAAACTGAGTTCTTTCGGGATGAAAATCAGCATTTCTTTAAAATTGAAATAGTTTCTGCATTTTGGAACAAAATTTTCGTAAAATTTGAACTATGTTTTCCTTTATTTTTTAAGCACTTTTATTCAGAAATAAACATTGAGTGTTGGAGTTAAATATCTACGAAACAGATGCAGTTAGTATTCTGCAGCACAAAAATAACATTTCCAAAAAATTCTACACGGGAAGAATCTCAAGGATTTGATATATATTCTCGAAATGAAAATTTCATTCTAGCACTAGCTTGAAAAAAAGCGCCTAGTACTAATACACATTTATAAAAATCAATCTTCTTCGTTATGAAGATCATAAATAAATAAGTAACGAACCCAAATTTGTATTTAATGAAAAGTATGTAGTACTGAACCAATAACTCAAATGTGCAAAGTTGCTGAAACTTTGATATTTACGAAACTGTCGGCTTAGATTTATTATTAACTCTTTCAGCCCTAATTCGCCTCAAACCGCCCCATTCGACAGAGGCCGGACTCGGGCACTTTCGGGCGACTGAGTGAATTTTACGGGAGAAAAGTGGTTCCTTTCTTTGTTGGCAATTGATCGCCCAATCTTGTTGTCGTCCTCTGGAATTTCTGTAAAGACAGGGAGGATTCCATTCCCTTTCGGTGAACGAAAATTTACTCTAATTTTTGAGGTACTGGAATTCTCACTCTAGCCGGGTTCAGAGAGTTAAACAATTCGAAAGAACCGAAACATATCCAAAATTCATAAGAAAATTAAAAATTCAAACTAAAAATAAATACAATTAGTATATGATTGTATAATTATGTTATGACTTTTTACAATTGAACATAATTTTGCAAATAAAATATTTCATTGACTAATACTTATCATTTTAAATGCAATGTTTCTGAAAGCGTTATATATTTGTGTAACTGCTTATACACTGAAGAATGTAAAATAATTGCTCATAACAATCTTAATTCATTTATTGAAACTAATAAAATTTACTAATTTAAATTAAGCGATTAATAAAGCATATATTATTACAAATCGTTTTTAAATTGTTTCATGCAACTAAGTATTTCAATAGGTTCAAAAGGAAAAAATTAAGGAATCATACAAAAACATTTTGTACCTTTATATCAGCATCATAATAATTCCACAAAAGATGATGGTGAAATTATAGTTTTTATTTAGGTTAATAAATATTATGCACTGAATTCATGGAAATCTTTACAGTTTGCACCTTAATTTCTCAATAGTATTTCATAAAACTTTTAATTAGTTTAAAATATTGTTATTATTATACACAATCTATTGTCGTCTGAGAATTTCGATTAAATACGCTATTTGGAATGCGCAACAAAATGAGAAATGCAAGATGCCGGAATCAAAATGAGGATGCTTACAAGCATACAAGCTTAACTTTTGAAGAAAAACTCCTCATCTTCTTCTTCATTTTCAGTCAGAGAAGAAACAAAATTAGTAACATTACTTCATCTTTCTTTTCTCTAATTTTCAAAATCTGTAAAGAAGTTATTTTAGAGTTTAAAAAAAAGTTAATTCTTTATTTTTTCTTCTCTATCGTGCAAACAATTTACACATTAGAGACACATTACACGATGTTTTATAGACTTTTGTCTACTCATACTCTTCTATGAAATGAAAAGGATAAATTATTTTTTATTTTTTTAATTTTTGATAAAGCACGGTTATTTTATAAACGTAAGTTTATAGAACTTTATACAGACGATTTATAACTGAATTTCTTCTCCTTCATAAATTGTAATGTGTTTTATTTTGCTACAAAAATTGCGTTGTTAAAAAAATAAAGTATAAAATATTTTTAAATCTTTCACCTTCTAAAAGTAGTTTTATTTCAAATTTTGCTAATGCAAGTGATTTATTTTTTCAACAAAATTTCCATGGTATTTCTTTTGCGCACACTTGCATATATTTAATTATTTTCTGTATTACTAAGAAACTTAAGGTATCCGAAAGTGTTCGGAGACATTTTTTTGAAAAATAACTTGTATATATATTTTAATGTTATTTTTCAACTGCATATAATTTAAAACTATGAAAATATTGCAAAATTAGGCTTTCAAAATAATATTTTTTTTAAAAAACTGAGAAATTTGAAGAAAAAATGACTAAAATATTTGCATTACGCTGACAGCCATAGACAAAATCATATTCTAAATATACATAAATCCTTGTATGAGTACATTTTTATGACAGCTATCTGTGTTATGCTCTAAAATATTTCTTGTACTTCAAAATAGTTTTGAGATATAGCTGATCATAGTTACTAAACTGGAAATTTTTCATAAAAAATGCTTTTCGTTTATATTTAGGCACTTAAAAATATTACTTGATTTTAAAATTGACCTTAGTTTTTAGAGGAAAACATCAAGCATATCACAGAAAACAATCTCAGAAAATTTCATATCAATACTTGAATAACGTTTTGAGAAATCATTGTTACGGTCGACAGTTTTCCTCAAAAATATCATTTCTCGGAAAACGCATTTAAAGTTTTCACGCAACATAAAATAATGCTTACAATTCTGTAATAAAACAGCTGTAACTCCATTTGTAATTCACGTAGAGTAAAAAGTTAGACAGTTTTAGAAAGCTGAATAAACAGGCTACAAAATTAAGTCATTAAATGTTTTTGATAATTTCATCAAAAACGACGATTTTAAACCAGTCGGCTACCTTAAGCATCAGAGAATGAAATTATTACAAAGATTGATTCTTTTAATGAGATAAAAACATCTTATCTGAAATTATCTATGTACTTAAACAGAGATGTATGTCAAAAGCACCGATTTAAGAATCATTATAATATTGAACTTAAGTCTATAATTACATATCAAATAGTAGTATTAAAATCAGTCGGGAATTTGTCGAAAAGGACAATTTTTTGGACAGGAAATCTATCTTCATAGTTTTTTATCGCTTTAGGAACTTATGTTCCTGAATAATTAGTTAAAAAATGTAAAGCCCGAAAATGTGCAGTACTACATGAATACCAGTACACGTATTACCTCCGAACTACCCGTATCCAGAATCAAAGTGATCCCATACCATTCTGGATGCTAAAGAACCTATCAAATTTGATCATTTATTTTCTTTCAGAAACAGGAAGTGAAAATTAAAATAACATCAAAACTAAAAACCGAGTCATTTTGTAAGAATCTTTTTCAGGATGAATGGGTGACATCACGGCACGCAAAACGCATTAATTCTTATAAGTTAGTCTTATATCTTGAAATATCTTTTGCACAAAACACTGAAATGTTCTGGGAAGACTAAATATTCTGTCCTAGATATTATATTTTGTTCAGAAACCATTTTGGAGTTACAGACTCAAGATCATTTAAATCATATGTGGAATTTACTTATCAAACATTATTTGGTACACATAACCTGAGGGAATAAAATTGAAGCAAATGAAATAAAAATAATTTTATACTATAGTTATAAAAAATATCAGAAGTTCAAAAATTTTCAAGTTTAAGAAAATTTCTGGGAGTTGGAATATAAAAAATATTATGATTACATGCATTTTACTGATGAAAGTATTTTATTTTTCGAAGAATTTTTTCCGTTTTTGCTTGATTGTTGAGTTCAACAAAACCCTCTTCCTTTTGAAATAGATACATTGTATCCACATTGTTAATATCACATTCCTAAGTGGGATATTCTTCACATCTCTACAAAAGAGCGTAATTTAATCTTTTGTATAAGTCTGGCACTGGGACAAAATAAGCAATTTGGAAGTTCTCTAGAATAGTTTTAAATCATTTTGGCCATTTTTTCCTTCGAAAAAAGTAGAACTGTAGAAAGGAAACATATATTTGCAATCTTACACTGATTTCTTAACTTAGTTTATATAAATAATTGCCGAAAGATATTTTAAATAAGTAATTCACTTTTTTGAAAATGTTTCATGTAACTTTTCTTTTAAACAGAAACAAATAATTTTGAAAATTAATTCAAGTCAGATTTTTCTTTTATTCCCATGAACATAAAACTGCATAAGACAATATATTTTTCATATGTCAGAAGATATTCTCATATGTATGTTCTTCAAGTTGAATTTTATCTGCAATATTCAACTCATCTAATTTTATACCTGAAAACGCGTGCTAAACTTCTGCACATTCAAATATCCCATTGCGCCCATATCAAAAAATGACTTATTTATCATTTGTATAAAAAAAGGAGCGAGAGGGTTGAGCATTAAGGTGGGCCGAAAAACACTTTTTTTCGAAATCGCTATTCTAATAGTGCGGAAATGGTTCTCTCTGGGTTCAATAAACACGGTGTCAAATATTTTTTTGATTGGATAATATCTTCTGCCCCCGCATCGCACTTGAATTTTGGTAATTTGGGTAAAATTCGCAATTTTTACTCGTTGTAGGAAATATATTTATTTTTCAATATTTCTATTCTAATGGTGCTGAAGAGGTGCCCACTGGGTCCAATAAGAAAGGTGTAAAATATTTTTTCGATAGAATAATATCTTCTGTACCCGCATCGCAATTGAAATTTTGTAATTTTTGTAAAAAAGTACACTTTTTCTTGTCTTTTCATACAGGAAGCGACTTCGGAATATTGCTGATAATGCTGATAGAAAGGCTCACAATTTATATTTAAATCATACACAAGCAACGCCTAACGCAGAGTATGTAGATTATGAAGATGAAGAAACGGATTGTTCTTCAGATATATCTGAAGTAATTTTAAATCTGAACACTTACAAACCATCAACATCGAACCGTTTAATCTCTTTTACTGATCGTAAGTACAAACAATTAACTTCGTTTGTAGCTAAATCATCACAAGTGCGACTTGGCCTCCTTTCAACTGCTGTGGTTGGCGACAGGTTTGGCGTCTCGGACCGGGATGTGGTTGCAATTGCTTCAAGTGTTCTTCACGATGTCGGTCTCATAACTAGCAAAAACTCAGATTTAGTGGTTGACGAAAACAAGCTGCGAAGGGAAAAGGCTAAAGTTAGAAAGGATTTAAAATTCCAGGCTTCAAGCGAAGCTCAGGCATTACCGTTGAAGGGGCTGTATTTCGATGGTCGTAAAGATTCTACATTGATAGAGGAGAGAGTAGTTACTAAAAGATACAAGAGAAAAGCAAAAGAGGCACGTTTATGTCTTATTGAAGAACTGAGTTCACGTTACATTACTCATTTGGCACAGCAAGACAGATTTTCGCGACTATTATAGGATATTTTGAAGGGATCACAAGAGATCTTTCTCAGCTTTTGACAATTGGCTGTGACAGCACATCTGTTAATACCGGATGGAAATCCGGTGTAATTCGGTGTTTGGAATTGAAACTTGGTAAAACTCTTCAGTGGGTAATATGTCTCCTGCATTTTAATGAACACTTACTCTGAGGCATCTGTTTGAAACGTTGGATGTGCCAACAAATGGTCCAAAATCATATTCTGGTAATTTTGGGAAGGCGCTCCTTACAAGTGAAACTTTGCCAGTTACAACTTTCGAAATTATTGACGACGAATTACCAACAACTGATAGACGTGACTTAAGCAAGAATCAAATGTACTTATTAGAAATATCTCAAGCGCTGCGATTGGGGAATTGTTCTGATGAGCTGGCTAGACGCAGTCTTGGTACATTATCACATTCACGCTGGCTGACAACAGCCAACAGAGTTCTAAGATTATATATTAGTTCTCCAGCTTCTTCTTTGAAGTTGAAACAAAGCGCTGAGTTTGTTATGAACTGATGAAATTGCTGAAACTGGTTTAATATAAAGTCTAAACACTCGCTTAAATATTGAGCTAAGCATGTGTGGAATACTATTTCTAGATCCAGGTATTTATCTCAAGACCTCAAGGACGTCGTTGATAGAGTAATTTGTAGAAATTCGTTCTTTGCTCATCCTGAGAATATCTTGCTATGTGTGTTGAAGTATGAAAGAGTGTACATCAGATAACTTGCTGCACGACGTATAATTAAGTCTAGAGAGTCATCGTCCAATGTAAAGTCAGTACGTGTCTTTTTCCACCATAACTTAATTTTGAAGCAGCTGACTATACGGAAATGATTAACTGGTCTTAAATTACCATTACTTCTCCACCAATCCTCCATAATATATCCACTGCCTTATTTAGATCCGTTGTGCGTGATAAGAAAAATCCTAAATGGGACTTCGTTCACTTCCCATGTGACACACAGGCAGTGGAACGGTGTGCCAAGTTAGTGACACAAGCATCCATTAAGGTCTATGGGTTTCAAAATAGAGACGGGTTCATTAGATCCACATTCTTTTCCCGATGCCTGAATTCTAGAATAAGGCTGATTTTAAGCCTCATCCTGCTGATTAAGTGCAAGTAAACTTTTGGTATTGGCATGTCATAACATTCTATGGTTACAATATCCTTAACAAATATTATATTAATATATTATGACTCAGCAATTATTTAATAATTTTCAGGTAATATAATAAATTGTACAATACAATACAATAATAAACAGTGTTTGTACCCATCTATTTTTCATGTTTGGTTTATTTCTATAACACATAAAAAAGTGCACTTTTTTTTAAAAATTGCAAAATTTCAATTGCGATGCGAGAACGGAAGATATTATTCTATCTAAAAAATATTTTACATCTCTCTTATTGAACCTAGTAGACACTTCTTCCGCGCTATTAGAATAGCAATATTGAAAAATAATTATATTTCGTACGCCGAGTAAAAATTGCCAATTTTTACCCAAATTTCCAAACTTCAAGTGCGATGCGGGGGCAGAAGATATTATCCAATCAAATAAATATTTGACACCGTGTTTATTGAACCCAGAGAGAACCCTTTCCGCACTATTAGAATAGCGATTTCGAAAAAAAGTGTTTTTCGGCCCACCCTATTGAGCATCCATGATGCTACAATGTTTATGATGTTCTAATTTTTCAAAATTTAAATTATAAACATACGGTTGTCTTTTAACGTAAACTGAATAAACTGTGTAAGAAAAGTCGCTAAAATACCCCTTCCACTGACAAATTAATCATCACCGTAGGCTTTGTATTATTAAAGAAAATGGCATCTTTTCACAGAAATAGTATATCATATAACATGTCTGTGCTGATAAAAATCATCTCTATTGTTGGCATTGCTTAAATTTTAAACAAAGAGAGTCTTTAAGGTGAACAAAGTATGGTTTTTTTAGAAGTTTGTAAAAAATTACATCCACTAATGTTTTATTTGTCGCAGTAGGATAAGTATTCGTATTGAGGAAAAGGGATCTTGTCCACAGAAATAATATATAGGATAACAATAATTCATTAAGTTAAAAGAAGCTTAAATTAAGCATCACTAACAAATTAATTAATCCAAACGTTTTTGAGTTATTTCTAAAAATACGGTAAAGTTCAAATAATCCTTATTATTAGAGATGTGATTTTTTTATTAATTATCTCTCTTTCAGGTTCTGTATTGAACAATAGAAGTTCCGAACTACCATAAATAATAGAGAATTTTTTCATAGTTTTACGTTCTATTTATCTTAGAAATTGAGTTACATATAGTGCTTCGTTATTGATCTTGTTATCTTAGAAGTTGGCTTCAGTTACACGAAAATTAATGCATGATATAGTGCTGATGCATTATTTCTTGAGCAAACTCCCTTTGAAATGGAAGCGGGGAGTTACTCAGATATAGATCATTAACAGGAAGACCTAGTATACTCAGTATTCAAAAGTCATTTCATGGAGAAGGTGGGAATTTTATCGTAAAGTCCAAAAACAACAGAAGATTGCATTATAAGTAATGGCATATTCAGATTGTTTCTCGATGCAAAGTTTGTAATGTAATCTAAGTAAGTAAATGCAGTCAAAATTTTCTTGCTTTAAGCTATTTACTGCAAATAATCAGTAATTTATAGAAGAAAAAACATAAAATATGATAATAAATTAAGTACTCGTAAAGTGATCGATAGCTTTATGAAACATAACTATAAACTAAAATAGTTCTCTAACGTTCAACTCGAAAATGACTTCTGACAATTCAACTCACTTAAAATTCGTACTCTTATTCCGTGGCGTTGCGTGAACGCGACACTCGATTTTTCGAAAGGTAACACGTTTTCGCCAATTTTGTTATAAATTAATGTTATATAGGTTTATATTAATAATTAATATTATTGATATAGAAAAAGGGCATCTCTTATGGTTTTGGCGGTTAATGGGTTAAAAATTTTACAGATATTTTAGCTGTCATATAAGAATCCCATTTCAAAGCTAAAGAGGGATATTTAGCATGGCCCTCACGAACTTGAACCAAACTCAACACAAAGAGCATCTTAATCATTTGAAAAATGGATATAATTAACAAAAGATTTCAAACAATCATAAATTGAGTCTGAATGAATTTAATTTCTGGTTGTGAACAACTTCCAAGAAAGTTCATAATTTTAAGCTCACTGTCTGTGTAGATAAAATTATGAAGCTGTGAACAGGACTGCATTATAGTTGGACTGAAGGTTCACAGGAATGTTATAGTTGGACCGAAAGTGCACAGACTAATGTTCTAGTTGGACTTGCGTTAGAACAGGTTTCTGTTAAGAAGAGTATGTTTGGCAACAGGTGGAACACACATGCTTCTCCGGGTTGTTTCGGCTAGATGTGATGGAGAGGTGAAGAATGGATGTGAAGTGATGTCGCCTTCCTTTTCTTGATTCCTGCTTTTACGAGTTGCTGCTTGGTGTACGATCCATGTCTTCGTAAGATCTATGGAAGCCTTGCCATGTGCTTTTAAGGACATATTGTCCTAAGGAATTCTTCATTACAGGTGTTAATACTAAAGTGTAGCGTGATGGAGATCTCTGTTTGAGTGAATAGTTTTTCAAGCTTCGTTTTCCTCATCCTGATGTTAAGCATGCTTTGGTAAGACTTTTTTTTCAACTGCAGTTGAAGCTTCCTTTTTCCCAATATGTTGCAACATTTTTATACTAGTTAAAATAATATTTTCTTACAACGTATCACTATACTGAAACATTTTTAGAGTAACGATACATATTTTTCATACACGTGTTTTGATGATTTTTACAGATTTTTGATGTGTAGACAGTAATGCCGTGGATAAATGTTAATAAATAGTGTTTTTCTTGTCTATTCAATCGTGTGCTCTTGCCTTTGGTGTACTAATCATTATTACGATCACTGTGCCATTTTTCATGTATTAATTTTCAGTTATAGGGTTAGGCCCAACTTAACATTTTTAGTCACACCATAACAGAAGCATACAGACATTGCTTGTAAACTTTTAATCACTGATCTCTCAAAACGGGTCATCAGCTACATGAAGTTTGCATCAGTAAGCAATTCAAAACATTAAAAACCCTTTCCCTTTACTACCGGAGATGATTGGAATGAAGTAGGCAGCCTAGCAATTAGATAACAAAGGAGGGTGTACTCCTCCAATGTTAACATTATATGCTTTAGAAGAGAGTCAACAGAACATGGTTTGATATTTGTATCTATTTGCATCGAATGAAATATTTAGGGAAGATATGAGCATTTCCCACCCTTCAATAGACTACTTAAGTGAACAAAAAATTTATCTCATTTTCCAGTTAATCGCTACTTCTCTAAAAGCTGATACCTCTATTAGAAAGATAGATGGCAGGAGTATCAATTGTGCCCCTTCTATCTTCGCCTGGTACAATTCCCAATGTAATAGGTTCCGCTTTTAGTGCCGGAAGGTTTTTCAAAAGAGATAGCAATGTGCCTTAAGGAAATCTCAACATGGTTTGATATTTGTATCTATTTGCATCGAATGAAATATTTAGGGAAGATATGAGCATTTCCCACCCTTCAATAGACTACTTAAGTGAACAAAAAATTCATATCATTTTACAGCGAAACGCTACTTCTTTAAAAGCTGATACCTCTATTAGAAAGTTAGATGGCAGGAGTATCAATTGTGCCCCTTCTATCTTCGCCTGGTACAATTCCCAATGTAATAGGTTCCGATTTTAGTGCCGGGGAACTTTTCAAAAGAGATAGCAATGTGCCTTAAATAAATGTTATTCATTCCTCTAGATGTAATTTACTGAATGAATAAATGACTGATTAATATTGACATTTTACGAAATAAACAAACGACTGAATCATGTCTTGAAATAAGGACGTGCATTTATTTATTGAAAACCTTGTTTTAATTCATGTTACAATTACAATTTAATATGTTTTGTGAGGAAGTAATTCCAAATTTCCTTTGTGAAATTTATTTGGAATTTCTCTTTTAGATCATCAGAATGAGGAAATAACAAACCTGAACACTGCTGCTGATACGACGTTTAAAAATGAAAACATTTATCGATACATCAAAGACTAAAAATGCTATACTTAAATATAAACATTTTAAATAATTACTTTCTGAACCAGTAAATATTACAATAACCCTATAAACTGATATTATAAAAAAATAAAGCTTTCCCTGTATATAAAAACATAAATTCAAAATTAAACGTCATTTATACTATTATAATACCATTTGCAATTATAATAACAATAATTGAGATGAAAAGCAAACCAGAAATGAAATCCAACAATTTTAAAAACTTCAAAACTTGCTGGTCCGGGGAGCAGCAGGTTGTGTTTATGTATGCAGGTATATTTACAAATGTATAGGAAATAGCTTTTTAAAAAGATACCAAATAAGACATTGTATCAATTTTATGCTAAAAAAGAGGCGGTATCTTGTAAATCCTTTAAATAAACGAAGAAAATATTCACACTCGATTAAATCTTCTTCTGTTGTGAAAATGACTCATTTCCGTATGCTTGCCCTACCTTTAAATTTTGTCCCTTGATTTTTGGAACACCCTGTAAATACTCGCATTAAATATTAAACAGTTTCTTTTAGATTCAAGCTTCGATTAAAATGCAGTAAAATGAATTCTAAAGCTGAAATTGACAAATTTATAATTGAAAAGATATATGTATGGTAAGTATATCATTTTAATACTTCATCGTTGAAACTGTAATATGTCGATTAAAAATGTAAAAATACAGTTTGCTTTGTAAAGCATTAAAACTATATTAAATTAAGTATGTGCGTGTATATTTTAAATGAATATCTGATGTTTATAGAATAACTTTTCTCTACAAGTCCCTACCAGACCTTATTTACAAGCCCTTTGCAGCCGCAACCATGAACAAATGAAGATAAAATTTCAGCTACAGGTATTTAAAAGTTTGTGTTCGAGAGTGAAGAAGTGAGAAATATTCTGTCGCCTATGTTTAAAGTTACAGCGATAAAATTTCAAGAGTTGCAATATCTATATTTATCAAATCAATGTTTAATTAATGGTGCAGTGAAAAGCCATGAATAGACATGGAAAAGTATCTATCTCTCAGAAAAAAGCGAGTAATTTCAATTGATCCTTTTAACTAATAGGTTTATTTTTTCTTGAATTATTTCTAGTTGATAGGAATCTTTCAAACACACACTAATGGGAAATAATGAGAAATAGATACATTTCATCAACGGGACTAAAACAGTAAATTAGCCTTTTATTTTTCGTCTAAAACCAGGCAAAAGGAGAAATGAAAAAGCCTTTATTTCCATTCAGTGTCCAGACTCTGTATTTCAAACGCCAACTGTTAGTCTAAAGTGTCAGTCACGTCATGATGGCCAGTGGCTAACAATTATACACAGCTGTGCACGACAGTTCGATTATCTGTTTGTCGAAGAGGTCACTGAATGTCACAAAGGACTATGTGCAGTCTACGCTGTCTTTCATGCGTATTATCTTTTCAGAATTCATAAGCAATTCCTGATCTATTCTGCGCAACAAAGGTCATAGAAACCTTTCAATTCTTGCAGAAGATAGTGAACATATCACTGTTTTTTACTTTCTATTCCACCGAATTTAGTGAATAAGAGCTATTTTTAAGAATATTAATTTTTTATAAACATACCACATCAAATAATTAATGTTAAATATTGATACATACGTTAAAGTATAAAATTTCTAACTTTCGAAACCAGTGTTCAGAGATTACACACACAAAAAAAATTCAAAGCCTAAATTCAAAATTTCATTTCAATAAAACTTTTAATAAAATTATTTTTTGATTCAAAAAGGAACTCATCTTTAATTCTATCTGGCATTGTTCGAAAAAGAAAAAAATTCTTCACATCAATTTTTCAATAAAGAGCAACGAAATAAAAGAAAAGCAGATGTCTCCGCCCCACTATCAATCTATGCAAAATATGAGACGCTCGATAAAGTGTTGGTGCAATGAGGAAAAAAGTTGTATCCTCCCTCGCCCTGCCACTGAAATGAAAGGTTTGGTTAGTACAAGAGAAGATGGAACAAAGAAGACACATTTTGTGTCTTCTTTCGCCGAATTTAGAATAAATTGAATAAAATGAAAATTTCTATAATAGAAGTGAAAAAAGGGATTTTAAAGAAAATAAAAGTTATTCTTAAAGTTCAGAAAGAGCCAAAACACGTGTGGCTTGACAAATTACCTGAACAATGAATTTAGAAGTGCAGACAGTGGAAACTGAAGAAGAAGAAGAAAGCAAGAAAAAATAGTATGGCAATAAATTTCCAGGAAAACACGTCCGTGAAAACTTCAGTGTGTGAATTTAAGATCACAGGATGACGAGAATACTGAAGAACGACAAATAAGAATTACAATCGAAAAAATCTAAAAGTATTTTGATTTTTTAATTCATTTGGATTCATATAAGGGAACGGCTGGTAGTACGGGCCTTTTAAGGAAAATTTAATATTAAATTTATAATATTAGTTAGAATGAACTATAACTGATCAAAGTCTTTCTTTGAACACTTTTCATCATGTAGATTATATTAAATAAATTTATCTAAGCTATGTAATTAATGTTAATTACATATCACAACTAATTTTTAAGGAGAAACTTTGAAAAAATTTAAATACGTATGGGTCATACTAAAGAACACAATGTTTGAAATAAAAGCAAATAATGTTTTGTTAGAAATGGATATATTTTGATTCTGTAGCCAAATTACAATAATAAAAGTAAATTTGCTTACACTTCCATCATTATCCTATTATTTAATCTTAGTTAATTATTTAATTGATTTTTCTTCTTTGCAATGTACTTATAGGCAAAGCGTAATGGTTGGATGCAACCCTTTCAGACATTTTATTTTCAAAAACTCTTGCAATTGGAATTAGTAATTATGTTAACATCCCTTTTGAAGAAAACCGAGGGCTATTTTCGGACGGATTTCGTAATTTTTTACTACGGTTAGATGAAGAGGACGACACCTCAGCTTGCAATACTCTCTCTAAGCTCCTACACCATACCAACTGGATGGCGTTTGACCACTTCGTGTGATTTAGCGCGCAGCGGGCCCCATATATTGGAATCGGATTTCAAACCTGGAATCCTCCAACCCCGAGGCCAGGGCCTTGCCACCAGGCCACCGCGGCACCCCTTGCAGTTCCATGCTTCATGGCATCCACGTACCGCTGTCCTAGACCCTCACCTTAAAACTTCTTCTTAAACTTACATGCTTTCTGCAAAGTTAAACCAGCGGAAGTGGTCTGCCCTAAACTTTCTCGTATACTTTCTAAGTGGAGATTCATCAAAATCTCGAGTTCGAATTTTTTGACGATTACAATACTTTCTCTTTGTATACTTCGTATACGAGAAAGTAAAAAGGTCGGTTTTAGTCACATTGCCCATACTACCCAACCGACATTAGAAAGAAAACATAGTGAAGGCTAAAGTCGTGTTAAAGGAAGAAAGATGAAACCTCACGGCATAATCTAAATAAATTAAGCTAAATAATAACATTAATTTCATAATTTTATTTCTACTTGTAGAAGTGCAAGGCGTTGTCAAATATTATACTATGCAGCTACTTAAGGATTCACAAAACAAAGAAAATTTACTGATTAACCATATAAAGCAATAATGTCAACCAGCTATCTGCTCATGGCAGACTGATGCTATGGCTGTACTGCAGGCATGAAAACGGTCTGTTATCTATCGGCAGGCTCTAGAAACACTAGGTGGCCCATACCCTACCCGCCGTTCCCCTACACCGTTATTTACTATGACGCTGTAGAATTATATAAATAACAGACGTTTGTAACAAACAGATTATACAAATAACAGACTTTAATGGTAAATATAATCAGTGAGAATGAATTCTTTAGAATCCTACTAAAGAAAGAAATATTTTCTAATTTGATTCAAGTATTTTGAAACATTATTTGCAATTGTCTTGGATTCGATTAGCTTTTTGTTTACAAGCAGACTGAAATTTTGATGCATATGTCTTATTCGTGAATAAAAGCGGTTTTTCTCTTAAGAATTGTTCGATGCCCCTAGATTTCATAAGTGGTATCGATGAATCCGCGTACCATCAAACGCAAAAGAAATGCTCCGATATAATGGTTTGAATTGGAATATTCTATGGTCATTTGACTGATCAATATGCTAGGCCAACTCAATTGTAGAACATGCCTCTTATTTTTGTAACAAGTACTCAATCGAATTTCAGTTGACAACGATAGTCAAACGTATTTTAACACCAGGGCGCGCGATCGATTTCAATGTGGATGTTCAGTATTCCTTGGATGTTATGTTGGTAGGTGAATAAATTTGAAGTGGTGTCGTATAGCGTTCATCGCACGATAGCAGATCTATATTACTTACACTTTTCCCTATAGTAAGTTTGAAAAACATCATCTGCTACAACAGCATCAACAATAAAGAGGCCCTTATTGCCAGAATTTCTGTTTCTACTAATGAAATCAAACCAGGTCTGGTGTTTCTGCCAATGGGCTCCATCTTCTATGTCAGAGATTTGAGGCTTGTCTCCTTGCTCGTGGTCCATCTTTTCAAACGTTTATACAATTTGTTCTGACGCTCTTCAATTTCTATCAATAAACTTTATCCCTCCTCTGTCATTTTCTCTGTTTCTTAACCCATTAATGGCCAAGTCTAATTTTTCTATATTATTTTATATACTATACATACACGTAGTAAAATAAAATTAAAAATTACTGAAAAATAGATTATTACTGAAACATTTATGTTTTAGGGTATTCCTAAGTATAGCATCCCTATTTATAGACGTTGTGTAAAATGTAAAATCAATATTGCAATTTAAATATATGTGAAATGAAAAAATACATAATCTTACAATTATAATTACTGATATATTTCTTAAATACAAGTAAATAAATTGATAAATAATTGAAAATACATGCTCTTTTCTTCTTACATCGGAAAAGACTACTTTAGTGTCTGACTTCAAAGTAAAAAGACCATATTATCAAACGGAAGCATGATACATGTTGCCATTGCCTGAATTATAAAAGAAAAGATTACTTGAAAATACATTTTTTTGTAAAATTTATGTTAAAAAAATACTTCCTGTGAATTTATGGCGCATTTTTAGAAGCTTCCTTAGAAAGAGACGCCAGGCCATAATGGGTTACTATCATAAGAATATGAGTGCTTTGTAATAACGATTCCCACTTGTGGTCAGAACATACATTATATGAAGAAGTATTTTTATATATATATAAATGGTATGCAAAAAATGTGAGAGGAATTTTAAATCGCGTTGTATTACAAAAAGAAAATGTTATTATTGAAGTAAAGCTATAAATTTTTTTAACACTACAAATGAATAAAAGTATTCCCCACATGCAATGGCTTGGTTTAGTTATATTACAGCCCGTTTTGAAGCAACACGAGGGATACTTTGGGACATACCTCGTAATTTTGAATCTTGGTCAGATAACGAGGACTACAATTGAGTTGGCACTCTTATTTCCAATCTTCCGCACCACACCAACGTGAGGGGCCTTGACAAAGAACCAAATAGATAGACTTCACAACATTCAAAGAATCTTCTGTTTGAAATTTACAAGGGCTTACCGCACTACATCTACCAATGTTCTTAATGTGATCACAGGAATTCCTCCCCTTCGCATAGTAGTCAAAGCCGAGTTTCTCAAATTCCGGATCTGGGTTAACCGATCTAATGAATAAAACACAATTGTCGATATAAATCACTTAGATAAATGAATACCATTTAAAAGCATTCCATCCAGACAGATACTTATTCACCTTGACAGTAACATTCCAAATGCCGACGATACACGGACGGATCCAGAAAATAAAAATGCTACTGGATTCTACGCGTGTATTTTCAAAGATGAAACTAATATCCAGAACCATCTATTTAAACTGAACACCTACAACTCTGTACTTCAGGCAGAATCGGCCGCAATTGAATTCGCAGTCAACTGGGCTGTGAAAGAGAAAGTGAAAGTCAACATACAAGCTGATATCCTCTCTTCGATATCAGCCATTAATAGTGTAATGTTACAGTCATGAAAGTCGCTTCCCTGCAATGCAGGTCTTATGGTTGGGAAGAGGGTTTTACAAGGTGAAGCATGGAGTGACCTCAGCGGCTCACGTGGCACGCATGACCTTGGCGACAAACTTGGCGACCATTTTGGCGACCATTTTGGCGACAAATTTGGCGACCTTGGCGACAAATAGATTATTCTCGAAAATGCGACCCTTTTCTCGATATTTCTATTAGGGGCCGAGATCTAGGATTTTCATGAAAATTCTATGTGACGTCACGGCCTAACGGGGAGAGTATATAAGACCGCGTTTGGACCACAACAGCGTCTTTCGAACGACTGGTTACTTCTCTTTAAAGCGCGAACGTCTTCGGAGTTCTATCCGCTGTGTGAGCTAATCAGCTGGTGAGCTGAGCTGCTATTGTCGTTACTAGTTATTTGCTGACTGTTTGTGCTGTTAGATATCAAAGTGCTGAACTGTCATTACCTGTGAATTGTTGTCTATTTACATTGGTAATCTGTGCAAGGACTATTGTTTCCTGTACCTGTGTTACGTGTTTTCCTGCATATTTGTAAATAAACCTTCATTCTCCATTATCCTGCGTGTTGGACTGTTTACACCATACACCACATAGAGACCTTTTGCAACAGTAAATATAAGTTCTGGATGCGTTAACAAAGTAAAATCAGACATCTTTAAAGCAAAGAACATGATCGGCCTTTCCTGGGTTAAAGTCCATCTGGGAATTCCTGAAAACGAATTGATTTACCAACAAGCCAAATTGGCCATAACTTCCGGTGAGGAACTTTTCATTCCTGCACCCTACTCCCACCTCAAATGCCAAAACACCCAAAAGAATTGAAAAGTAGAAAAATGGAATGAATGTTGGAATAGCTATGATTCAGCAGCGTGAATTAGAGTGAGAGACTACATTATTCAGGTAAGCCCCAAATTTTTAACACATTATAAGTTTTTAATATATTTTCTCAGTTGGCATGGTCCATTCCCATCTTACCTTACCTTCGTCGCTTTAAATTCTTAGACTCTACACACTGCATCTGCTGAATGGTGGGTGATTCAGATCATTTCATCTTCTCCTGATCACTCACCAAAGAGTTCCATTTAATTAAACCAGCAGATGAACACAAAAAAGCGTAGCTTAACGATCTCTTAACAAATAGACAGGCTGTCACTAAAATGGAAGGCGCTTTCAGAACCAGCAGGAACATTACCAATACACTGATCCAGAAGAGAGACCATAACTGACTCCATTGATATCTTGGGGGTCCTTGTTACTTTTATCTTATCTTATTGAAGGACTGTTCTTACTCTTTTTATCTTTTACCAGTTTGCCAGGGACTTTTTTCTTGACATCTCCTCTAAGTGTTGGTTTTTATTTTACAATTTTTAGAGTTCCGCTTTCTGTCCTTTTTACTTCCCGCCTGTTGAGGGATTTTTAATTATTATTTACATATCTTGACTTTTTAAGAAATACTTTTTATTATGTTTTTAAAACTAGATAACACAGTCTTATAGTTGTTACAACTCTCCACTCGTATTCGTATATCCACTCGTATTTCAAACTTATTGCACCCAGTTCTTTCCTTGTTGTAGGAACCTCTAGACGCTCTAGGGCAGCTATTGGTCCATGAGCCCTAAAAGTAGATGCATGTTCCAGTTCCTGAGTCTTTCTGCAGTTCTAGAAACCTGTTACCACGAAGTCAATCCCCTAATGGTTGTCCTTGGATTGTTTTGGGACTATGATTACTACTCTTTTCACCTTTATTTTATTTTTTAGAGTGCAAAATTTGAATCCTTATCCTCATCCTTTCGCCGTTTTAATCTTGTATAGGACTGAAAAGTAATTTTTAATTTGCGCAGCGTTTACTCAAAAAACATTCTTTAATTGATGAATAAATATTCCCGGGTATGCGGGATGTGGATTGCCGATAACTGACGGAATTTCTTCCTTCCTATATCAGAGTTATTTTTTAACTTATGATATTTTAATTCAATGACCTGGACAGTTTTTATTTGTGTTGTGTGTGTCTTTTGATGTGCAGTGTTGTTTGTGTGTGCATTTTATTTTTACGAGGGTTGGAACTTTAATAGTGGCAACACTACTGTAGAGACGCCATGAAGCGGAAAAATAATGTCGCTTATACCATACGTTAGTTACATACCTACCTTACCTCAGAGCAAATGGACTCTCCCTTCCCACATCACGCGCATGCGTACTGACGCGAATAACAGAGCCTCGTGTTAACTGGCGGTCTGATGTAGTGTTGTCACTATGTTTTCGAAACAGGAACAACGGAGTTGGATAAAGATTGCCTGTGCCAGAGGTCGTACAGCACGACAGAGTCATCGAGGTTTTCAAGATGCTTGCAGGGAATCTGCATTCCCTTATAGAACAGTGGCAAGGTGGGCGAAAGCCTACAACGAGAGACTCCAAAATGTGGCAGACATGCATCGGCCAGGTCGTCCTGGTGTCAGTGAAGAAGAAGTGTATGCTGCTGCCGCGTTACTGGACAGTGATCGACGCCGTACGATTAGTTAGCTGGCCCGAGAGACAGGATTAGCGCATACGACTGTGTTTCACATTCTGAAGGAACGCCTGGGCATGAGAGAAAAATTTCATCACGTTGGGTTCCGCATGATTTGACGGAAATGCAGAAATGGCTACGATACGACGCTGCTCGTAACCACTTCGAACGCTATGATCGCGAAGGAGAGGGTTCCTTACGCCGTATCGTTAGGCTGGATAAGACATGTGCCAAATCGTAAAAGCCACAACTGAAACGCCAATCGAACGAATGGCGTCATTACGGGTCACCACGAAGATTGAAAGTTAGTCAGAACCCCAGCAATGAGAAAGTTATGGTGATTCTCGTGCACGACTGTGACGGTGTTATACTAACGTATCACGTTCCCCCACAGAAGACCTTCAATGCGCAATATTACTGTTCATTTTTGGAACATAACCTACGACCAGCTTTGAGAAAGGACCGGCGACACTTTCTGCAGAACCCACCCATCATTTTGCAGGACAATACTCATCTGCATACAGCGCAAGCTGTGGCTGATTTGTTAGATCGATAAGGCTGGGAAGTGCTGTACCATCCACCATACCCCCCCGGACTTAATCCCTTGTGACTTTGACTTGATTCCTAAGTTGAAGGAATCAAGTCAAAGTCACAAGGGATTCGTGGCATTCGCTTCAGAACTGTTCCAGAAATTCTTCAGGCGGCAGACCGCTTCATTCGAACTAGCAACAGAACAGGCGCTGCTAAAGGTATTCTACAACTTCTACGTCGTTTCAACATAATGCTGGTCACTACGTTGAAGGACAGTAAAACTTGGTATCCCGTATCTCTTTTGTATCAGTTATAAATAAATAGTTGCCACTATTAAAGTTCCAACCCTCGTATATTGTGGGATTTCAATCTTTGACTTGTTTATATATTTGATTTTTACTGCTGTTTCGGTGTTTATTTGTTTGTTTCTATTTTCAATACTTATATATATATATTTTCTATTCCTTGCTTGTCCGAGCAGTTTTTAAATATATTGCGCTAGAAATATTTTATATCAAAAGAAAGAGCCTTCACTTTGTCATTCTTTAATTTGTTAGTATCATTCGCCACATTTGGTGGTTTAGTAGATGTAAATAGTACGGTTATAATGGTTTAATACAAGCTATTCTCTCCCCACCGAGGTGGGTCGAACCATGTTTATACTCCCAGATCTCATGTATTTAAAAGTACTGCCCCTATTCGTGTAATGACTGTATCATTTTATTGTACCTAATAAATCCCGTTCTCCACATGCTGGTGGGGCAGCTCTCTCCCCACTGGTCCTGTCCCGGCCTTACACTCTTCTTGGATAGGCCGGACCAGTGAGGTTATTTTTGTGCCACACCAAAGGAAGGACATTTGGCCGCCCACGCATCAATTAACGTGAAACCGGCCCAACACATAATGGATCGTCAGTGGAATTGTGTTTAGGGGCTGGAACCCTCCGGCCCCAAAGCCAAGATTCTAACACTGGGCCACCGCGGCCCTCTCCCACACATTGATTTTTCTTTGAAATCAAATATTTTTGAAAAAAGCCTCTTGCAATATACACATGCTAGGAAATTACTCCTATTCTCAAAGTCATGGCACTGCCAGTCAGTCTGCTGCATATTCTTCAAAAAGCAAATTCGCAGAATCGGTTTTAAAGGCTTTATACCCATGAATACACGAAAGCTCAATACCATTCAAAACACAACCGAACAAAATCAACTTGCAAAATTTTCCCCAAAAATTCACCTTTTACAATGCATTGGGTTCGTCAGAATGATTGTGTAACCGATTGTTTATGCATGCAGACACGTCTATGCTTTGATAGGAGTTGCAGGAATATCTCTTTAGTAGAAGCTGGGACAGTTTTCTTTTTTGAATGCCCTACAAGATTTTAGCCTTCAGTTTCACGTCCTGCTGCTGTTTCGTATTCTAAAAGGAATAAATCTGAATGAGGTGGAATGGTTTAGAAACATTTTACGTTTTTATCTTTTCCTTTGCTTGAATTTTTTTGTCCTAGCAGAAGGTGTCTGATATTATAATTTTCTTTATAAGAATGTTGAAGTAATGAATGCCATCTCAAAGTAAAAATAACATTTTTTGAGGCTTCTATTTTCACGAAAGCGAAAATATCTCTGCATTTATTCCGTTCGAAGTATCAATTCGATGAATCTTTAGTTTTGTCTCCTATTAATATTATAATAAATAAATATATATAAATTGGATTGTGATATTCTCTTTATTATTTTTTCAACCATGATCGTATACATACCAGGTTTACGAAGTAAATACGACAAAAGACATGGTTTTAAGAAATCAATTATTTATTCACAATGTAATAATGTAAAATTATAATTTTTGCTTTAAGATATTTACAAAAATATAATTTCTCACTTGTAAATATTTTTGAAAATATGATTTTTATATTCCATCTCTAAGAGATGTTTCATTTCTATGTATAGAATTCAATAATTATTTGTAAGTTAAACTGACATCATCAGCTCTTTCTTCTACAAATCTACAGCATACTAAGAAAAACTATCTTCAAATTTGAAACCAGCATATTCGAATTAAGTGAGAACAAGTGATTTTATAAATGCAACATTTTTTTCCATTAGATTTCAATAAAAATAAAACACTTAAACATAATTCTACATTTTAGGAAAACAAAATTGTAAAATCGCCAGGATTATTACCACATAAATGTTATACATATCCTAATATGATGGCATATAACTTCGAGTGTTTCCATGCCTACAAGATCGTCACCGGAGTTTAAAATATTCACTGTTCTTGCAATAAAGTTTCATAAAATATGTTTGCGACAAATATCCTAAACACTGTTCAGAAAATCGAAGCTAAACTGTAGATAGTTTCCTCCTACTTGACTTTCTTGGTCTGCGTGACGTCTTCATCTTCATAGTCTGCCTCCTCCACGTCTAATTTTTTCTTCATTATTATTTTGATTATTTCGTCGTCATCAAGAGAGAATGCAGTAGGAAATGAATGATCTAACATACCCAAGCCTGCAGCTATTCTTCACTAAAAATGTACAATTTTTGTTATCTGATTCGCCAAAAATTTCTGATTTAAATTTTTACATTCAAAAGTTTTGCTATTTTGTTTTTCCCAGTTAACTGGGTACCGTTTACGAGATATTCAACTCTATTTTGGAATTCCGAAAAAAATCATCCGCCACCATTGCTGATATTTTCATTGGCCGCATTTTTTGTTCTCTCCTAGAGCTTATACTCCGAATATCCTCTCTCATTGAATCCGCTCCGATATTTCTTCACTACTCTGTAGCACCATTGCGCCATCTGGTGTTCGAATCCCAAAACATTCTAACACTATGTCCTTAGGACGAATAGACTGACAGGTGATTATTCACCTCGATCAGTGATGGAAACTGGGTGGTTTTCTTGCTACTTTAAATTATATAATATAATTACACAAGGTGAATTGCTTAAATATCATACTGTGATTTACTTTGGGGGGGCTAATTCCGGATTGAATTTAGGAATTCTAAGAATTCAAAGAAATTTAAATTTCTTTGAAAGAATTTAGAAGTTTCTGTATAGAAAATATAATCACACGACTTGTGTTTGTCTTCCCCATCTCATGAGATCAATTATTATTAACTTATAAATTCTTTACAATATAAAATGAAAGTCAAAACTTCATTTTAAAACCAATATTTCCTTTTTTTTAATAAGACTAGACAAACATAAGGAAACATCGGATATATTACAATTTACACACATTAAGAATATATAAATCCCACCAAATGGATTTAAGATAACGATAATATTAACTGTTAGATGATTTACAGGTAAGAGATTGGATGGTAATTTCTAAGGAAAACATGTCGTTTTATAAGGTAAATAACTTTTTTTATATTCTTCTAATAACATCAGTCATTTCGGTTTCACTGACTTACATTTTTAACAAATATATATATATAATGGCAATTCTGTTCAATTCCGTAAAATGTTGAAAGTTTAAATCTAATATAAGGTGACTTACAATCTTCTGATCGCTATTCAACACCTTTTTAGAAACATGAGCAAACATGAACAGAAAAGTTATCTACATCTGAAAATTTTAGTTTCTTTTGTTAAGTAGAAATTGTTTTTACCTGTTAAATGATGATCCTAAAATATCCAGTAAATATATAAATGCAGATAGAGAGGACGAAAAAAATCAAATTTTTCAGTGAAATGTTTGGCCAAAAAATAACTCGTTTAACTACAGTCATGTGAAGATGGTTTGAAACACTGAGAAAAAAACAAAACAGGGAGGTTTCAGCTCTTTATCTTTTTAAAGTAGATGCCCTGAAATTTTATGATCATCACTGACCCAAAATTCACGTTTCGGCGAAAAGATTGGCGTTCAATAATAAAAATCATATTATTTACTAATTTACGTTGCCTAATAAGTTTCGCCAGATACTGGAATTCTAGCCGATAGATTTTCGTCAATCTCAATGAGATGTTTTAAAACGTGCTTTCCAGATGTTCCAAGGAAAATAATTTAATAGATGTCCAATTTTTGGGTAATAGTAGGCAATAAACAGGTTATCCCATCCTATGTACTGATAATTTCTAACATTATACATTAAGTGAGCTGGAGCTCCATCGTGCTGGAACCATCAGAATTAAGTTCGGGTAAGACATCGTGTAGAGCTTTGCTTTCTGTCATATCCTCTGCAGTTATTCAATAGGCTAGATCGAAAGCATGATCTTTGCTATTGCAATTTTTGTACCCAGTCAGCTGAAACATATTGGATCATGCTGTTCTGATCTCTTGATGACGCGTGTGACCTTGTGCCCAACGGTTTATCATGCTACCATAGGTGAAAATTGTTTCCGCGTATGCTGTGACATACGCCGCCACATGCGTCTACATTCCCTAATGACAAATCTCAGAATCCCGGGGAGGGAAGGAATTTTCACCGCACATGTGGTCAGCTCATTTCAATGGGGACACAACAGGATAATTGGCCACTCACTCTTCAAGGGCATTTTGAAGAATGCCCCGAAGTCCGGTGGATGTTTTCGCTTAACACAGTCGTTGAGGCTCATTGTTATTGTTTGATGTCAAGAAACATCAGTTTCCCCAACCTGTGTACTTTTAAAGAGAGGCGTAAATGTTCAGCTATCAACAGAAGGCTCTCCATTTTATCACTCACCGTTTCTCACAATGACTCATGACCACCCCTCTTCTCGAACCCCGTGGTGAAAGTTTTCTTACACCCTCGAGAATGGCACGTTCTGAAAGAGCTCCCAGACGAAGTCGTTTTAAAAGTATTGAACCCATGCTAAAAGTTTAAGTCAGCCAAAGACGTAACCGTAGCAACATCATCGATATGCTTATTATAGCCCTCTACTTTCCCAACGCGTCATTTACACATTCAAAATCTATTTCGCATCAGTTTTCCAGCCTTCATACTTCATCCACACGTTTTGAAATCTTCCTATATATAAGAACATTTCTATGGAAGATTGATAATATCTTTAATATCTTAGTAGATGGCATTTTTACGAGATGTACTTACGTTAACGCTTCATTTGTAAGAGTTTAGAGAATTATAAAATGATGTCTGTGATACAGTTGATGAGACATCATTTAGAGAGATACTAGCTGTTACCCGCGACTTCGTGCGCGAAGAATTTGAATTGTTAATTTTTTTTAAATCCAAGAATGTAAATGTTTCGCTATATGTAGAAAGAGGAAATTAAAAATTCTGATAGTTGATAATACATAATTGGACGACTAACAGAAGTGTACTGTATATGTGTCTGCTGTTACAGATAGGTAAACTGTTTATATATGATAACACACTTTTGTATACGACGTTTTTTGTTTCACGTTCTTTGCACCGATGTATAGGTTTAGTGGGCTGTACACACGCGAACATGCCACATATAGTTACCAACGGAAAAAATATGATTTTTCCAAATGTACGCCTGCCCCTTTGAGTGTCTGACCTTGAGCCTGGCAAATGCTAATTTTTAAAGGGAATTGTTACCTTTTGAACTGGGATGGCAAATCCTTCGGTGTTATCTGAATGCGTGGAATTTAGCACTCTCGCCTCTCGCTATTCCAGTCATATCAGCAGCTAGCACGGCTTTTGGTCCTAAGGGTGTAATTTGAAACCGTGTGCCATTGCGCAGTCTCGGTATATCGAGGTTACGTATGGATAGTTTTGGCACACCGAATTTTAATCTCAGCTTGTCGGAAGGTATCCCTGGCAATTCTATGTGGTTGAGGAACTCTACAGGATAAGATTTTACTTGTTATTGCCCATTACCGTATCTACAGATATATATTCTGTAATACATCCCTCCATTTGTGAAGGATTTTTTCATTTATCTGACCTAAACTTTCATTAGTCAGTGCCAAAATTACCCAATCAACAAACAATCTCTATTCCTCTTATTAGCTTGTAGGGAAGGATAAACCTTGCTTATCAGTTTCTCTGTACTGTGAAGAATTTTTAAAAAGTCCCAATTTAATACACTGTTTGAATCTCTAGCAATCGCCAAATCTGTTTGGCAACTGTATCAAACGCCAAGTGTACAAAATTTGGTTGAAAACCGTCCATTGGTTTAGGAGGAGATGTGGAACATAGCCACATACATACATACCCACAATGAATTTTATTTATATTAAGATTAGATGTTATGTAGTAGCGTGTGTATACGATTGTCTTCTTCGGATGGAGTGTGAAGTATCAGAGTAATTTTGCAGATGAAACATTCTTAATACTATAAACCCTACACGGCGCACTATAATCCTTATATTTTTCTTTTAGTACGTGGACAATTTTTGCGTTCTTGGCTGCTCCATTATGAAGCCCTTAACTATTTCTTTTTGTTTCTTTTGGTGGATTTTGGCCCATCTACATTTCACAAGAGGCATAAAGTTTCACGGAGCAGATGCCTACTTTGTGATTGTATTCTTAAAAATAATGCTTAGACAATAAAAATATCCACCACTTCAAACAGATGCCAATATCAGATTGTGAAATTATTGAATCCCTTCTTGAATATTTCAGAAAAGCTCAAGAAAATGCAATGACTAAAAATTCAAACAAGTGATTAAATGTATCAAAATTTAATGAAATTGTCGAAAGTGTAGGAATAAATGGAAATGTTTATTCAAAACGTTATTTCTTACATCCTTAGTTAATTAAATTTAACAAAGACTTTGAAACTATTTGAAATAAATCTTTTCTTTTTTACTGAATACATGAAACTCGTTAAGCAGCAGCAGCGCTTACCTTCTCTAGTTACGAATGCTCTGTAAGGAACAGCTAATAGTTTCCGCTGAAAACAGAACGGTTGTAATTTAATGAATTCACTTTGTGAAGATCTTACAGAAGCGCTATTACTACTGACCTAAAACATAGAAATTCCTGGAACTAATCCAGAAAAAAACAAAACCAGACTTTTCCAAAATCAGGACTCAATTAACTATTGATCGATACCCGGATATCAATTAAATCCAACAGAAAAATAGCCCAGATACGAAAGGATCGCAGAAAATAACTTTTCCTTTCAATTGTCCTATCGTTCGTCTTGGAAGTTAATTTTGTTAATGGAATTTCTCTTGTCGAAATAGCACTTCTGCAACGCACGGAGGGATTCTGCTAGAAGGTTTTAGAATTGGGGAGAGCGCAATTTGTACATGTCAGGGGAAGCTCAACACTTCTTAGAAACTTCCTTTGTAATTAATCAAACTTTTCACTGCAGTTCAACCCCAAGAGGTGAGGGATGCAATTGTTTGCATTTAAATCTCGGTAGTGTTGTGGAAATTGTGATAATTTGTTCCTGGCTATAGTGCCATTAAGATAAGAATATTTGAGAAATCTGTTTGCTTTAACATTGTGTTCCGAAATAAAAATGAATACAATTTTTGTTTAAACTCAACAATGGTTGAACTTTAATGCATTGGATGCAATTGTTTGCATTTAAATCCCGCTATTATTGAGTATATTTTGATAAATTGTAGCTTTCCATAGCGCTATTAAAACAAACAATATTTGAGTAGCATGTTGAGTTTAAAATTGTATTTTTTAAGAGCAAAATGAATATAACATTTGGAAAAACACAAAAAATTATATTTAATTGCAGTGGGTGAGATTGCATGCAATTAAATCTCTATAGTTTGTGGAAGTAGCAATGATTTGATTCTTGCTTTAAAGCCATTAAATTTAGATCATTGGAGAAGACTGTTCATTTTAACATTGTGCTTCAAAGGAACCATGAATATAACATTCGATTAAACTTAAAAATGCTATTTAATAAGCGTTCAAAGACTATTATATGATATAATAAAACTGCTACAGGCTTATATGTCGAAATGAATTGAATAAATTTAGTAGATTAATCTGTTTTATACGCTTTAATTAACTTCATTAGAATGGGAATTAATTCAGCTATATTAAAACTATTGAATTCAGGGGTGAATTCGTGTTCGTTTCAGAAAATTGGAAACAGTAAAAATTCCTCATGATGCCGAATAATCTGGAAAATGAATGTGATCTGCAGATATACACGAATTCACAAATATTTTTAAATAATCTGATTAGCGAAGCCCTTGGTATAATTTTAACACTTAATAAAATTGGTTTGTTGTTTCACTGCATTATCTATACTAATGTAGACTGTTGGATAATGTATCTAATTAAATAACACATTTGATAATTCACATTTAACTCGGCGATATCATTTCACAAAGTTAATTACCTTTTTGAATTATAGACATTTAAAAATTAAATGTTAGGTTTAATTGACTTTGCAGTGATGCAAATTCTGGAAATTGTTTAATTCTGTATGCTAAAAAATATCTTCATGATCAACAACACATTTTCACGTAGAAAGTTGTTTTCCAATTAACACTATTTCTATTGAAATCTGAAGTATGCGTAATACTAACATGTTTTGAAGATTCATGAGAGCTATTTAAGGACTCCTTATTTTGAGGAAGTGTTAGATGAAGAGGAAGACAACTGAGTTAGCACCCCACTCTCCAAGCGTTCATGCCAAACTAGTGTAGAGCGTTTTATCATCAACAACAGATTAAACGTGCACCAGGTACACATACATGGTGGATCTTCTTTGGAATCGAATCCCGAACCCACGCTCCTTCGGCTCTTAAACCCACGGCTCTTGAGAGAGAAAAAAAGAATAATTTTGGATAATCTGGATCACAATCACTATACATATATAGAGAGGCATTTAAAAACTATGCACCTTATTGAAAAAATCGTACTATCAAACTTTGCAAAAAATACGATACACATTATTCGAGCTGCTTTTTTAGAATTTTAGTTTAGTTTCATACATTTGATTGGATGCTTTGTAATTTAACATTTATTTACCCTTCAGAAATTTTATTGATTTTAATTTTCGTCTTAACTTTGTATTAGTTGATCTTAAATAAAATTGTAACATTCATTAAATTCGGTGTGTGGGGAGACAGTTGTGGTTTACGAGTGTTTTAAAAGAAAGAGAAAGGAAGGCAATAGTAATTGATACTTTCTTCAAATGGAATCTATATAAATATTTCTCTTGTGCGGCAATCAAAAATCGTGTTATTTAGCTATAGGATTAGACAGCATTTATATGAATTGATGGATCACGTGATTTCACTTTCCAAACATAAACAAACGGCCATATTTAAAAATACAGTGCGGTTGCCAAAATGGAGCTTCTCTTTGGGGTTTATTCGCCAAATGTGGCAATGCTGAATTTGTTTCCCTCCTTTGAAAATCTTTTTAACGGTTAGCTCGAAAATGGAGAGTTGAGCAACAAAACTAGACCGTAAAAGTTTTATTTTCAACTTTGACTCGATTCCAGTTAATGGGTCCCAAATTTCATAAATAATTTTGAAAACTTTGTATTTGCTAATTCTGAGTTTTTATTTCACTTCATCCACACATTTCTAATTTCAAATCTCATTTAACTTGCCAACCTTCCCATTATGTATATAATATTTCCTTGATCTGGGATAATAAATAAAATAACACTGTACCACAGTAATGAACGAAATAGTCAGGATTGCATATTTTATTCAATATAAACATCTTAAGGCTTGAAAACTTTAATCCGCATCAGAATAATTTCATAAGCAAGTTATCAAAATTTCATAACGTCATCCTCGGAAATTTAGACACTAATCTGATAGCGAAATTTAATTTATTTCAGAGATCAACATTTTGTTTCAATACGTAGAAATATATACGGAATCCTTTCATGAATAAATTAAAGTAATTCTTCAAGATGCTAGGCATTAATAAGTAGAGCATAACTGCGGGCGAGATTCTCAATAGCTTTCTAGCAGGCTTAATATGTGACCAAAGAAAACTGTAAATTTCCTCTCTGCCAAACATCTCGTTCGAAGTTCCTGCAATGCAGATTAACATGAACTCCACATCAAACTAAACAGCGCAACAAATGTAGTTAAAAATGCAAATATGCTCGCTTATTTGAATCAAAGTTCATTTAAGATATTTGTGCTGAAGCTTAATAAACATAAATAGAATATCAATAAACAAGTTTGTGCATTATTGTTTGATGTAAATCACCGATAGGAAGAAAGTTCGGATTTTGAACTAAAAGAATGTTATTTCTTTGGTTTATTAAAATGAAATATAATATCAATCTTAGAATAAGTCAATTCTACGGAAACAATTATCTGACTGTATTACCGCATTAAAATTAATGACATTTAATGTAACATAATTTTAATTATTTCAGTAGAATGTCTTTTTGTTTAAGACTTACTGACTTTCAAAAGAGATGTCAATGCCGAGATGCCATAAGACTACATAAAATATCATGAGATGCTACATCAGTGTTTTGTAGATTTGTTCACTTGTTAGCAAGTTAGGGGAATTGGGGTAGATTGATAAGAGTGAAAATTGATACAGTTCTTAAATTTTGTTGATTGAAATGGCTCAAGATGTTCATATCCCCTCATATATACGTCTGTAACCCTTAGCACACGGTAAATTTTTCGGCCATGTTAAGTCAAAAGTTAATTTACAATTGAATCAAACCGCTAATCTTATAGTCGAAGTAAATTTTACTCTAACTACGTGCTGTGTGATTTCTTTCACTAATTTCATTTTCCTGGCAGGGAATCTACTCCAAAGGCAGTAAAAAACATCTATTTTTCGGAGCTATATTAAGTTTTGAGGTTTTTTAGCGTTGATTTTGACCACTTGTTTTAAGTAAAAGAAGTCTCTTATGTGGCAGATGGATACCTATGACTCCGGTCACATTGATACACATCTTCTTTGTGTATCAATGCGCCTTAACAGCAACTGCTTTGCAAAATCGTCTTCAGAAATTGAAAAAACGTAAAATTAACTCTCTAAGAGAAACACGCAATTAAGCATTTGTTTAAACTATGAGAACAGTTTGAATTTCATTTCAAAAATAAAAAGAATTGTTGTAAATTAAGTTTAAAATATTTTTTTATGAATTTATTAAAATTGGAGAGAAAATTTGTACGGAACTTTAATTAATATCATCAAAAAGATAATATTTTGCATTTTTAAATGGTGTAAAAATTATTTTTGTGCTAATTTATTTTCGTAAGTCATCAAGGAAGAAACGGCTTCAAAGTACACATTCTCTCCCTCCAAAGTTTATTTACACACACAGTATCCTGTATTATTTGTAGAGATAAATTATTTTCTGAGGCATTATTGTTTTAATTTTCCAGTCTTATTAAAAAAGTTGAAATTTTATTTTGATAAATGTTTCTTTCTTTGTTAAACTTTTAAAACTTGATTTGGAACATAAAGTTTATTGATAAAACAAATTTTGTTTTCATCCCAGGCCTATTAACCATTATTGTTTTCGATATTTCCGCGTGTATCAATGTACCCGTTGTATTGGGCAGATACAATCCATTATTGATACAATCCATTTTTATGAAAAAAGTGTAATAAATATTTTATTATTTCATTTATGACCAGAACTCGATTGAAATCCTATATTAGAATAACAAATGCGTGAATATAGTGTGCTAGTTCTAATTATTTCCTTTGGTAAAATCATTTTTTAGCTTTACCAGAAAAAGTTTATCAATATCCCCGTGTTCCCATATATATTTTTGAAATACACAGATTATTCCTTTGTCTTTTATTTTTCGTGGGTGAAGAAATTATTAAATTTCAAGTAATAAAAAATAGAAAATCTGAATTAAACTAGAATTAAAAAATTATGAAATTTCGTATTATGAAGCTACAAAAGTACAATATTATAAGAAAACCTATGGTATCAGAGAAAATCTTTATTAATCGAGGTTCGAGCTGTCTTTCGATTGAAGTATATCCAACAAAGGCCTCCATGATTTTAATATTAAATAACTCGCAACAGAAATCGATAGAATAATGAAACCAATGATATGTTTATTTTGAAAGCCATAAAAATCTGATACAGAAGTGTCAGAATTAGTTACAGGTGTTGTTAGAAGGTGGCTCTGTACGCTGCAGTCGTGGTACGGAGTCGGAGGAAATAGCTATAAACAGTGTTTTGCAAGCAATCACTTCACAATCGATTCAAAATGTGCACATTTCGCAGCACGAAGATGGCGCATACCAAGAATGAAATTATTCGTCATCCTCTGTATAGTGTCAATGGAAATGCAGGCCCATACCACACAGTTCAACTCTTCAAGCTCGTGCAGTTTTGGAGGATTGTCCGGAAAACAGTATGCTTCCCTGTGCATCACAAGAAGTAGTCGCAGGAGTGATATCGGGTGATTATTGAGGTCCATCCATGTCTGCCCAAGTAAATGTGGAACAGTTCAAAGAAATTACTCTACTCTGGAGACTTTCAAAGTTAGCTACAATTCAGTGCCACCATTTCCGCTGACACACGACAGAGGGCGGGCTGTAAATTCCATTCCTGGCATGCGCCATCTCTGCGCAGCGAAAGGTGCATATTTTGAAATGATTGTGATGTGATTGCAACTTTTGCTTGAAAAGGACTGTTTATAGCCTTTTCTCTGACTCCATACTAAGACTACAGCGTACGAAGCCATCTGCTGGCAACATTCGTAACTAATTCTGAAACTTCTATAACATATTTTTATGGCTTTGGATATAAAGATATCATTGGTTTCCTCTTCTATCGATCTCAGATTCCGAGTTATTTAATTTTAAAATCAGGAAGTCCTTTGTTGGACACCCTGTATCTTATTCGCTGTGGAATGTATGCATATGTGGACTGTATGCATTTAAGGGAATAAGAAGTCATTCCTTCTCTAGAACTGGTGTCGAAATTTTGGAAATGTGACTAAAAGCGAATTTTAAACTGAATTTTGGACCACGAATATCTGAAAAATATTTAATAATGCTTAAGACAGAAGAATGAAGAGATATTTCATCTTATCTTGGAATAGGAGAATCCTAATCTTGAAAATGTTATCGCTCTTCTGAGAATAAAATTTCAAAAATGAATAAGATTCATCACCCAGTATCCTTCGATAGTTATCAACTTTGGTGATACCATTCATAGTATGAAGTTAACCAAGACCGTTCTTATATAATGCATGGCATGCCAGCAGAGTGCCATCTCGCTAAGCTTGATTGGGCGTTCTCCAGACCTAAATGCTACGAAAGATGTGAAACAAGATGGATGCTCATTAATCAGACAAAACACCTTGTTGCCATTAACAGTGTGGCTCGATGTTGTAGAACTTTGCATATTTTGAGTGGATGATTTTCAGAACTGCGGGAGGCCACCAGTGTGTTACATGTTGCTATCAACCATTAATGTGCGAAACATGAAACTTCTAGTTGTTTATTTTTAGCTGAAATGTTTCCTGTAGATATTTGTTCATCTTGGATGTCAAATGGGATCGTGATTAGTTATGTTTTATGAGCCACCGAGTGCTTTATCTTCGTCCATTATAGTCAGTCAGCATTGTCGTTCGTCTCAGTTGCGTCTTGAAAATGGCAACTTTGGATCTTTTGTACATCTTGTCGAACGGACTGAGAGTGTTGTCCTTTCACACTCTAAAATGTCCTTGTTCCAGCAAAGAGATTACAACATTCATCCCCTTTTTGGAAATATTTCAGTTTTCACGGTGCAGTCTTTTGAAAAGTAGAATTGGCGCAAATCCTAGACAGCTGGTGAGAGACTGATATTTTTCTTTCATGACCTAGTTTCACTAGTTGGACATTGAAAGGAAGTTATTGTAGAAGTGCCGTGGCTGTATGGAGATGTAAAATACGGATTACTGTCTCATAAGTTCATGTCTGCTATTTTCGACGAAAACTGCATATTTATAAAAAAAATTAAGGAAGGAAATATATCATAAATGAAAAAATGTCTTTGAAGATTTCTTCGTAAGGTTATATTTGATCGTTTTCATTGAGTCCCCTTAGAGAAGAAAGTAAGAAAGCAACAGTCCGGAATCAAATGAATATTGCAAAAAAATCATAAAAAGTATACGGAAGGAAACGTGGTGCTAAGCTTCAATTATGTTTATGAATTCACGACTGATGAAAGTAATGAATTTTAATGTGTTTTACTGTTAACATCTTTGCTATTTTTTTAATGATTACAGTATAGCTTAATTAACTAGTATCCATTCATATAATGAGCTCCCATGCATAAGATTTTAAGAATCGTGAAGCATTTTTCGTTTAATTCAAAGCTTCACTTCATGCTGCAAACGAGTTCATTGAAAATAATTAATACCATTTCGTGCCATAAGTATTTTTTCACACATTTCACAAAACTTCTTAAAAAATTGCAAACTTCCTGGAAATGCATAGCTAAAGCAATGAATCTGGTGCATGTTGAATTCCTCTTAACCATACGTAATAAGAGCAGAGTCTTACGCTATAATCCGATTCTCCAAGGGATTTTTAAGGAATTCAGGGTAAATTAGAAACATGAGACGTTCCTTTCTGACCAACTGCGAGAACGACATTTTGTTTATAGCAACGGATTCGGAAACCCTTCGCGCTTTTGCGCATGCGCATGCATCAGGCGGAGTTATTTTCATCAAAATAGGGGGCAAGTGAGGAATGAAAGGTAATGTTTGCATTTTATTGAGCGTGATCTGACAAAGAGCTCCGGAAATGCTCTCATATGACTCATTGCCTGACACCCCTTTCTGGTGTAAAATCGTCCAAAAGTGGTAGTCGCGAAATTCTTTGCTGAACAGTAGATTATCTTACAATTAAGTATTTACATCAACATACGAGTGATGATATATGAGTGATCAGATTATAGCTATGAAACAATAAACTAAATTCAATTCATGTAGTTCTTTTCGTTCTTTTTTTTTCTCTTATTACCGTGTTTACATACATGCGGGCGGACAGATATACATACTTCCTATAAATGTATTTTGCCGAAAATTTAATAACAGTATTCTATTCTGGTGTTAAAGACCACATAAAAAGTCGTTTGCTTTGCTCGATCCGTTTCTGAATCATCGCATTTTCACACAGACAAATGTAATTAAAAACACGATTCTTCGATTCAGTGAGATCCGAAATGTGGAGATTCATTGAAATCTCGGGGATGAATTTTCTTTTGACTATTACAGTATTTTCTATTTGCAATCTTTGTGGAAAGTGAAAAAGCAATTTTCTCTTCGTTTACAGATGTTAAATAGCTAACAAAGTTCACAGTAGTATGTAATTATAACGTTGAAAAGGATTGCATTAGAACAAAAAAACCCGCCTTAAACTATATAAAAATAAATAAAATGAGTTTAGTTGATGTTTTTAAAGTTTCCATCATTTACATTTCTTGCCAAAAAATAACACAGATGTTTTCCAAAACAACTGCTTTATGAAAATTTAGGTTTGTATCCGTTCCTATAAAAACATGTTAAAATTGTTTTTTAAACATAAAGAAGTCATTGACGCAAAAATAAACCGCTACAAAGAACGGAAAATCTAAATGCTACGTTTAATTCTAAATCTTGTTTTCTAGAATCCAATTTAGAGAAAAACTCACCACAAATAATTTCATAAAGCATCTAACTAACGAGAAAATAAAGACGAAATAAAATCCTGTTTAACGACCCCCCTTGCACAATTATCCTTTAAAGCGCAGAAAATGGCAATTTTTCATTTTGTTAAATTACCATAATTTTTGTACATTCTTTCTAAAACGTTTTTATTAACATGCTTTATATTCCGCATCATTTATTTCCCTTGATATTTCATTTCTGCAAATAGGGATAAAGAGAGTTGGGGTTATTTACAGGAGTGGGCGCTGTGAATGTAGGATATTCGAATACATTTGTCATGTTTTCAGATATCTTCCTTCAAATAAACATGGATTTGCATGTTGTTCTAATTATGTATTTTCTTTTGTTATAATGTTTTTTCAGCAATCTTAGTAAGTTAAATTATTTTTTTGTTCACATAGAATTTATCTATATTTACCTGCATGGAATTAGTAAAGATTCTGGTATGTGTTTTTTCTAGCAAGTATCATTTTGTGAAGTAGTTAAATGAAAGCACTTTCTTCTTCCTCCCTTGTACATATCATCCACTTATTTATTATTTGATTAGAAGTTGAAGATGTTAACTTCTTTGATTTGAAGTTCTCAGAAAGGCATCTTGTTCCATTTAATGATTTTTTTCCAATTAAACTAAACCATTCTTTAAAAAAAATTAGAAAATTGTTAAGTATAATATTTCTCAGTTCGAATAGAACATGCATTTTTTAACATTAGTATGCTAGCTGTTACTCTTGCAGCAATGGAAGCGGTATTAGTTTGAAATGATGCAAAAGAAACAGAAGTGTATGCTTAAATTCTGTTGAATTTTCATGATAATAAAGGAACTTCATTCAGAGAGTTTTGTTAATTTTCTTTGTTTCAAACTGCAAAATTTTTCATAGCCAAAATTTAAAATGCACTTCACAATATTTTTAATTTCATGCAAACAAATATGAAAACGATTCACATTGAATAATATTTTAATGCATATCTCGATTAATGAAGATCGTTACGCTGATATGCATCAACGTTAGCTATCTAATTTCTTGTTTTATGTGCTTGAATATGAAATCTATGAAACTCAGAAAGACAAATTAGCATACGGTTTTCACCAAATTATTACTACTACAGGAAAACACATCGCCGTTTCTAGAGCGTAGATATATAGTTATTAATAAGGGATGAAATTTAGGAGAAGAGTTTTTAGTGATTATTTATTTGAAATATCTATAACAAACCTTTATGAGAGAGTGAAATAATTTCTTATTTATTTAAATGAGGTATACTTTCTTAAGAATTCAAAATCATTATTGTTGCTGAATTAACATTTCACATCAATTTTTCTTTTGATAGATTGCTACAATTGAGGACTGAAAAATACGAACAAAAAATCAATAGTTAATATTAGCCCTTAAATTAAATATTAGCCCTTAATACCGTTAATATAAAAGCAAAATATAAATAAGATACATTCTTTTAATAAACAGTTATTCTATATACAGGTTTACGGAATTAAAAACAACCAATTACTTACTCTTAAGCGGAGATATTGAAAAGAGTAAAGTTAGGCAGCTCACTACATAACTCACTTCGCTACAACCTCAAGTTTGGGTTGAATGTAAGAGCTATTGAGAGTCTAACTTTAAAAATGGTTAATGATTATTTAGATACAGGGTGGGCAGAAAGTCCGTAGGAACTTCAAAAATTCATAAAAACCGGAAAATAACCGAAATAAAAAACGGTTTGCAGGTTTAGCATCGCTAGATCACGGGAATTTTTTAAGACAGGAAAAAAAAATAACTCAAAATAGCCGATAGATGGCGCTGGTACGAGCGACTTTGGTGGAAATATGAAAATGAGACGGTCAATGAGAATTTGCGCTTCCAATCCACAACCAGTTCAACGTTATGAACAAGGATGCTGAGTGCGAAGGGTAAAGCTTTGTTGGTGAAGTTGTTTTATGTGAACCTGCACTCTACCATTGCTGGATTTGTGACTCGCCTGCAATGTATTATCCCCTGGGGTGTGGAATAGATACTGCTGTAATAAACGATTTGGAGGCATTCTGTTCGTTATTTGCGTATCTTTTCTTTGACTTCTGTACGTCAGCGCCACCTATAGGCTGTTTTTGAGTTATTTTTCATGTCTTAATCCGTCAGCACACGCATGGGGTCTTTTGGACCCCATCCTTTCTCTTATGTTAAGAAATTCTGGGAATTTCTGAAAATTTGCCCCTATTAATTCCTGTATCTTCATGGAGGAACTAGAAGAAGAAGATAAGAGCAACTGCAACCGGTGAAATGGGGTTTCTACCTTTTCACTGTGGGTCTTCGGGTCAAATTGACCCGTGCGTGTGCCAGTGTTACGGATTCATTTAACTTTATGGCTCTGACAGCGTATGAACGTGCGCAGCAGAGATGAAAAGAGTGCAGAAATTGTATGGAATGACGGACAAAAGCTTAATTTTACTTTTTCGTATTAAAAATTGCATTTGTGTCTTAAATACAAGTTATTTGTACGAAAAAATGTTTTTATACTTTGAACATATTTTATTTTTGTGCAAATAGCCAATAAAATAAGGAGTAAGTGTCTAACAATTTGGGATCAAAATTACCCCGAGCGTGTGTTAATGTTATAAAAATGGGTACGTGTACTGAAGGTTAAAATAAATAATTTTTTATTTCGGTTATATTTCCGGTTTTTATGAATTTTTAAAGTTTCTACGGACTTTTTCCTTACCATGTATTTATTCTGAAAGAAGCAATGCGAGGTGCCTGTACTACATCATCGAAAACTAGCATCTATAAATTTAATATACTATGTTAATAATTATAAAAAATAATCTTTTCTTAAAACAAATTATCTAAATTCATATCAGTTGGGGAACTTGGATAATTTCTTTTAACAAAACATTATTCACATTATCTGGGGGATTTTCAAATATCATTAGGGTTTTTGAAACAATTGCAAAGACAAATTAAAAAACTATTTTTGCACAAAGAAAAAATGCTAAGTTACGGATGGATTCTGAGAAACATGTATAAATGAATACGAGACATAGAATATACATGACAGATTATTATATGATGAATATATCAATAATTTTTACTTCATGATATCTCGATACCATATATATTTATTCGTTCACTGTAGTTTTCTAGTTAGTCTATAAATTTAGACTAACTAGATAGCTGCAATCAATGTTAGTAACTTTGATCTAGTTAACATATAAATGTGTGATATCATCTATTTTACGTTAATTTAACTTGTTGCATATGATAATTCAATCTTCAAAACTGCACTTCAAAAGATATGTTTACTCCTGAGCTTTGGACACTTATGTGTAATCAAAATAAACACTTTCCATAATATTCTGCCTCCTTAAACAGCCTACAATGTGGAATTAACCAGTAGGATTTCCAGCACTGTTGGTTCACATACACTCTATATGTTTATCTTAAATAAGTTTGAATACCTATTTACCCGATCCAATGGCTCAGAGCCAATTGTTGCTTCATGGCTGCTGTATGCATTCAGTAAAGGAGGCAATTGCTGCACTCGCGTCGCGCCATTGATTTGCAACTGGCTCTTACAGGAATGTTTACATGCGCTTTCTCAATAGTCGTTGATTACCCGATATTGTTCAGTCACTTGAATATCAGCAAATGTTCTCTTTCATCAAGTAAATACGTTTGATTAGCTGGGTAGAATTGATGGGAATTTTTCTGTTCTTACACTTAAATACTATATTATGAATTTTATGGTTACAAACATCTCTCAAATCTTCTAAACAAAAAACCCCAAGGTTATTCTTGTTACATTAACCCTTCGTGGTGGGGGCTAGTGTATGGTACAATTTGCGAGGAGAGTGTATAGAGTACGCCAGGTTGTTTTCTCCTCTCTCTGCTTCATATTTATATCCATTTTTCATAGTTTATTACTTTAATCTGTTCAGGAACCATATTAGAGAGAAATATAGAAAAAGAAGATCAAATAAAATAGAAAAAGAAGAAAAAAATATTCGGAATATGTTGATTCAATGAGCATCTCCCACGAAAGGGCTCCGATTTCTCGTCAATCACCAGATGTATAAAAACTTTTCTTAAAAAGTTCTATCTATTATTCCTATTATTATTATTAATCAACCGGGAGGAAAGCAAAAAGATAAGGTTTACGGTTATACCTACAGTATAAGGTTTACGGTTATACATATTGTTATACATACAGTATAAGGTTTACGGTTATTATCAGCTTAAAAATGAAATACTGAAGAAGAGGAGAAAAATTAAAACAACAATAATTAATACACAAAGTAAACTGAAGCAGTCTGTAACAAATGTCTTAATTGATGGAGTGTGTCTGTCGTGTCTTTGTCTTCGAATCTGATGGCAGCGAACAAGTTTGTATGTACTGAGTTCGTCTTCATCACGCGAGTGCATCGAGGGATGCTCCTATTAGGTTAGAGGGAGGGAGATCGTTCAGGGAAAAATAGTAGAAACTTCACAGTAAGAAATAACTCACTGGCGTACTCTGTACGCCAGCCCCCCTCTCTAAGGGTTAAGAACTGTTTCCAAAATCACAGAACTGTATCAATCTCACTGATTTGCTAACAGGGCAACTAATAGGATATTTTAATATTTTAGCACGTACAATATATGCAATCACTTTGAAGTTTAAGGCTTCTGTTAAATTAAAAGTGCATGAAACTTATTTTAACATTTTATCCATAAAAATATTGCTATAAGATCACTTTTATTTAATCAGAAAATATCATTTCGTCGGATAAACCGATATCGGATTTCGAAATATCTGATATTCAGAAGAATGCTCTTTATGTTCTTTTGTATTTGAAGGAATTTCATCGTTAGTAATTTGTAAATTGTGAAATTTATAGAAACACGGAATGGTTTCAATGGTTTACAAAAACCAAGCTCTGTTAATAACTTCATGTCTAAGAGGAATATACTACCTGTCAAAGCTCTTAATTTGTCTCTTAAAAACCACTATTAAGTTGATTTTACTAAAATGATTTTTGAATTAAATTTTTAAAATTTGAATGTCATACGACTCGAACTCTCAGCAAGATGTTTTGGAAACATCGGATTACTGCAGAAACTTATTAAAAGTTACGCTAAGCATTTAGCTTCTTAAAGTCAGTTCAATCTGTTGAATTAAGCTTAAATTCTATGAAATTTGCAAGACTACGATCAACTTTATTAGTCTCTTTAGAAAATTCATACATTTATTGAAACCATCAAAAACCAGTGAGTTTGAAAGAAGAAAATCAGAAAAAAGTATAGGTTAATATTTTGAAAGCAACCGGTTTAGATTCTAATAATCTTAAATTAGCCCCGAAAATTTCACTTCTTTGATAATTCAAAAAGATACAGCCTCTAAGTAACTGTAATATAACCGTAATAACTTATACTAATTCGTTAGGAAAAAATAATTATTATCCTAAATCTACGCATTGTTTCGTATGAAGCACGCGAAAGATAAAAGTGTCAATTTTACGATAGAAAATCCTAGTTTTAAGCGATAGAGATATTTATTCCGACTATTTCATCATGCTAAACGAATTTATCTTGTGTCGCAATGTGATCAATCATTGTTTCTAAAAGGAATGCTGTTCTTGTACGTTACTTTTTTCTGCTATCTGCTTTTATCTAACAATAAACTGTAGCATCGAGGGCCCAATATCTTGTGTCATCCATCATCGTATAACTTAAAAGTTCGAGCTCGTCTTGTCTCGATCTCTGAGTTTCCACTGTGAGAAGAAGACAATAAACTTAGTAGCAGCTTAATCATAATAACATCTGATTTTAAAAGATTCTGAAGATATGTCTATTTTGTTCCCAAAAGCAATCCAAGCACGCTCTTCAAAGAAAAATATAATTTAATTTACTTAAATTTACTTTCAGCGTAAACGTAGTTATACATTAATTATGAAATTTTAATTCTCATGTAACAAACCAAAACTACCATCAATAGCTGGATTAATCTCTAAATTATGTATGGATAAAGTCTCGAAATTTCATTTTAAAACTGAAATTGTCGAGGGGAAACCTCAAAAGTAATTCTCCCCTTTTGAATGCAATGGAAGGAAAAATCTTTAATCCTTTCGTACTACAAATGAAGTTACCTATTCTAATGTTTCACAGATTAATGGTGAATTAAGCTATCATACTAAGGGTTTTTGTAAGGTGACATACTAGTGAAAATATCAATACGGCTGTAAGTGGAAACATGAGAGTGTTTTAATGTTTTAAGGCTGGACATTCATCATGGATCTGTTCCAATCCATTTGGAGGTCTTCTTAGCAGACTGTTTCTATTTTCATCTCATAAAATCTGGTGGTTCATTCACAGGTCCGATTGTGCCAACCGCACCTATGGGCAACCCGATTCCCTAGGCTACTGCGCCTCCTCCTTCCCCGTTTCCAAAAAAGTTCCCTGTGCCCTAATTTCCCCAGAATGACTCCTACCAATGCTCCCCTCTCCATTTTGTGGTTTTCGCTTTTCTGAGAGAGGCTTGGTCCATCTAACCCAATATTGTATTTCAGTTTCAAGGCATAGTTGGGCTGATGAAAATCCAACCCGAATGGAATTTGAACTTTTTCTCGCTCTACTCCTGTTTTTCATCGGTTTCTTACATTGGCGAAGAGGTTTGGCATCCTGTGCTCCAATAAAAGTGGAGTGACCTAATGGTGAATGTCCCGTTTAACAATACAGCATCAAGTCAATTCAGAATAGAGCGTGGGTGGGTGAAAATTCTGCTATAGTATAGAATTTGTACCATAAGTATGAAAACATTTCGTTAAACTGCTATCATTATAAGTATAATTTTTCTGATATTCTTTAACTAAACCAATTCTTATTCGAATACTCATATTTTTTTCATGAATTACTTCATTGTCCAAACAGAAACTGAGTACATTTTATCACGCAATACTGCATGAATATATCTTTACCAATTTTTATACCAAGTATTTCTTTGCGAGATATGTAGAGTAAGTAGTTTCTTACAAGGCATGCCCCTGAAGTAAATAAATGCTATTTGATAGAATTTTATAACATGTAATCTTGCATTTATGTTACGAATATCAAGTTATGTCTAGCATCAAAAACTATATAGGTTTTATATTTCTTCAGAAATTTATTTATGCCTTTGAATTTCCTCAAAATGTTAAAATATATTTATTTTATAAAGTGAGAAAAAGTATTTATATGCAACATAATTGCTCATAGCTGTCCCAAAATAAATTTCATTACCCTTCAGATTTCCCAGAAATATTATCTATGGTATGTAGTAAAGTGTCTCAACTCCTCAGTTAGCAATAAGGGTGGGCTACGATGTAGTTTAGATCAGAAAGGTTGCAATGAAGGGAAGTTTGAAGAAAGACTAGACATTTCACCCTTCAGATTTATTTACTGTGTAAGTTTGCTACAATTATTTCCTGCCATTGTAAATACCATTACATATCTGTATCTTCTCGAAGTACTGGCTTTCAAAGAGGAATTCAGGTACAAGCTATTCAAAATAAATGCCATAAAAGTTTGTGTCGGTACGAATTTCCGGTAATTCTATGAAGAGTCAGATAATGATGAGTCCAGTTTATTAAACATTCAAATATAAGGACTAAATTAACTTTTTCAAAGACATATACAAATATATCACAAAATAACATAGGAATGAAATTAGAATTTATGAAAGGTATGATGTAGTTTAGATAAAGAAAACTGCTAAGAGTAGAAGTTTGAACAACGAGTAGAACTTCAGTATCTTTGGAGAAAAAGGTTTGAAAAATGTCATACAACTCATGTTGAAAAAAATTGAATTATTTTTTTTTAAATACTCCTATACAAATTCATGAAATTATTTATCTCATCTAATAAATATCTTCATTGAGACTAACGCATTCAACAGATATATTATCGACAACCTGACAGCATAAAATAACAGCATAAGTTTAAATTTTCATTCTGATTAAAATATCATTTTAAGTACTCATCCCCCTCGCCATAAACATTTTTAAATTAAAAGGATTTACTTTCGAGGTTAAAATAAGTCCATGAAAACAAAGAACCTTTAATGTTTAAGAGGAAGCAAGTTCTTATTAACCCATAAAAATCTATCACTCCTAGTGAAAAATTTTAATTAGTATATCAGGAAATAATTTTCCTTTGAAGGAATTCGAAATTAATTTCAATAGATACGCCTCAAGAAACATCTTCAATGAGGGAAAACTAAGTAAATTGAAGCCATTAATCTGAGAAAGCTAATTGTTTAAAAGTTAAGGTAAAAACAATTGCTCGACATTTTATCATCGGTGTTTTCAGAGAGATAAAAATTGAATTACCATTGAATTGAAAGGATAAAATGTGTCAGCTATTAAATGAGGAAAAAACGCTATTATGTTTTACTGGTTTAGTTTTAGTGTATTTCACTTCACTGGAAAAATGCTACTTTATTATTTGGAAACCTCGTTTAAGAAAAATATATGATATTTTCTTTTTGACTTCAAAAGAGCCTGAGGGTTGATGTTTGACTATACATTGGAAAGGACTTGCCTCATTAATGTTGTCATATGTTTTTGTTTTATTTAAAGATTTATTTACAACTTAGAGAAAGACAAATGTGATACATCACTTCAGGCCAAAGAGTAATCGAAGGAAAATAAATAATGAATATATTTTTTGTATAGTATTAATCTTTTCCAATACTTTTTCTTTTACCCATAATAAAATGCGATGTAAATATATCCATTGGGAAGTTTCCGTAGCTTGATAAATTGTTTTTTTTTTATTTTTTTTACAATAAAACATCTTTTAATGCATTCTGCAAATGCTTAATATTTCATGTGATGTTCAGGCGTCACTTTTCTCGCTTTTTTCAACACTTATATATAAAATACCATAAATCTACAAACACATTATCATGCTTCGTGATGAAATATTTCTTTTCCTCTTTTAAATACAGCGAATTTATGCAAGTATATTTTCTAGGAAAAGGAAGGGAAAAAATTAACTTATAGATTTTTTTGACATTTTAGTAGTGTTAGAAATTAGCTCACATATTTGAATCAACTTCGACCTAAAGGTTATATCTTAGTGCGCTGGTTATCCTTTACAATAGTCCTCAGATACTCTATCTCTTCCAGCGTTCATTAAATAAGTCACAAAAGGTAAGAAAAAAATAATTTACCATGATAATCACTTGGAAACAATTTTATTTTTCAACATAATATCCACCAATGTTGATGCACTTTTCCCATCGTTTTATCAGCACTCCAATTCCAGCTGCATAAAATTCTTTCAGTTTCTGTCTCATCCACAGTAGGTATTGAGCGTCGTCATCATCTCATCGTCGTCGTCACATGAAAATCGCTTTGGGCTCAGTCTGGGCTGTAAGGTGGATTCTGTAGCACTGACCTACCACACTTTTTATCTGTTTTGTCCACTAAAACAACATCTTGGAGGCAAACACTTTGCAGATGATGACGACGTTCAATACGGAAGTCTTACTGTGGATGAGACAGAAACCCAAAGAATTTTATACAGCTGGAATTGGGGCACTGATAAAACGATGTGATAAGTGCGTCAACATTGGTGGAGAATATGTTGAAAATTGTTTCCAATTAATTATCATGGTAAATTATTTATTTCTTATATTGTGTGTCTTACTTAATGACTTGCCCTCATATTATAATTATATCAGAACTAAAGTGTTAAATTAGAACCCATCTTTCTAAGAAAATTAGATATAAATAACATTTCTACTGTAGTAAATATTTATGGTTACTTCCCAGAAATTTGTAATAATAAATATAAATATAAATTCGTGAAATTCTAGTTTACCTTTATTCCTTTAAGATAGGGGAGAGTGGGGTAAAAACTTGTACCCTTCATTCTGAAGCTTTTATTTTTCCTATCTAGCAGATAGATACTGAATTATTCTCTACTAGTCAAGGAAAACGAAAAGTCATACTGGCGTAAGAAACTATTGAATTCCCTGTGTCTGTGAAGGTTTAGTTGTTTTAAGACGTCAATTCTTTAATGTTCATTTGATTTTAAATTATCCTTATTTAAAAATCTGTACAGTTCTAAAAACTCTATTTAGTCCAGCTTATTATACATTTACTATACCCCATCAAACAATAAGGAATTGATACGGAATTACTCGAATAATTGAGCGGGTACGTTTAGTTTCTTTTAACCTCTGCGCTCGGGATAAACTACTCCAAGTGGCGTGACACAGGGACAGTCAGTATTGATGATTCCTCCAATTAAGACAATAAATCACATTAGACGTTGATTGTTTATATTTTAATGATGTATTTTTCTATTTAATTAAAGAAAAGGGGTTTTAATCCAATGTAAAATCTGTCTTAGCTGTGTCCCAGCATATAAGCTTGGTTGACCAACTTTATAGAGACTGCTGTCAAATGATCTAGAAAATTACTTTTCCCTGAACTTAATTTGCCTACTTGATATCCTATAGCTTAAGAATATAACTGAAAAAGCCCAATACAATTTTATAAAAATAATAAATTAAATAAAATTAAATAAAGTTTAAAATTAAAAAATGAAAAAATTAATATGAATCACATTTGGAATATCTTGAAAACCTGTATTCTTTATTATTGCTTCACCTTATGATAATATCTAACCGTTTAGAGAATAAACAAAAATAATTCACTTAATAATGCACTCACCCGCATTTCAAGCTGTTTAAGAAGTGTTATCGATAAAACAGAAATATGCTTAACTGTAAGTGGCAGAAACGTGGAAAAAAATGAAAACAGACACTTTGTTTTCATTCAGTTTAAGTATGATTTTTTAATATCTTATTACGACACACAAATACTCTAACAAACAAATCAGATTTCTTTATTTTGGAGCCATTGCACTGTCGTTTGCAATTAAGTAAAGTATTATATTTTGGAGTTCAATTCTAATTACCAACTTACAAATGGCTTACATTTATATATCTGTGATATTTAAGGAAAATAGCACGTATTTTGAAAATTTTTCTTGGAACAGCTGTTTTGGATTAAAAAAACTGCTATTACTTTAGCATAACTTTATGATTACCTCTTTTTTTAAAAAGTATAAAATAGAAAAAAAGGAATTTTAAAATTGAATATCGAGCTTGGAATAAAATTCTTTTTTCAACATTCTTTCGAAAAACATATTTTTATGACAGTTGGTCAATAATTTGATAGACGGAGACAATATGAATAAATATAAATTATTGTGCAATTTTTATCGTAGCTTTACTATGAAAAACATGACAACTAACTATGTACTTTGTTGGCAGAAATTCTGATGACAGGAGCAGTTACCGCAGTAATAATGGCTAATAAATATCCATTTCGTATAATTTTCCACGGAAAAATAAAGAATTCCTTACATAACCTTTGCAAAAAGGCCTTAATAGTTGGTGATTCGGCAGCTTTAGTCTGGCACGGCGTTTTTTTAGATTTTCTTGCCTTATGGCTTTGATTGTTTTGCCGATAAAGAAAACTTATTAATTGGGATTTTCTCAGTTTTAATGACTCCTTTCAGAAAAATGCAAATGAAATAAGGAAAATGTGCAAAATTTACACAGCTGAAATTTTCATGAAAGGAAACGGAAGAGAATACTAAAAGCAAATGATTTCTTTCTTCAGTTTAAACGAGGGTGCCGTAAAGGTATGTTTTTTTCATTTACGAGTATTTTGCACCTTTCATCACCTAATCCCTGCAACAGGTGTTGCCGATATTTTAGGAAAAGTAATATAGATATTAGGTAATTTCTGATTGCTGCGAATTAAGTGCTTTATTATATTTTTAGCCAATTTGCCCGATCTAGCTTATTTGATTTCATGAATAAATAATAAATTATACCTTGGGTACATAGTATATCGTTTCGTGCCTCAATATTTGTTATGAAATAAATCTCTGGCTCGCACATCATGAATTATTTGGTGAAGAAAACCTCAGCGGATGTGCCCATTGGTAAATTAACATAGAAGCTTTGACATGGCCTATAGTTCCCTCAATGAATCGGTAGAAAATTTTGTGATTTTACGGCGTTAGTAACCGTCTAACGAATCGATATACACTAAAATCCTCCACGAGCAACCATCTGCATGAAGCAAAGGTTTTCATTCACATAAACAGTGTTCATGAAAATCAAAGCATTCATTTTTAATTCTTAGCATGAAGAGAAGTATAATTACTACTGAAGATTCAGAAAGATCTCTGATATCATTCGGAAATGATACGCTGCTTAGGATGGATGTTAAAAGAAACAATTTTATATTTTCATTTTGTAAATCAATGCAATATCAATTATTTTACAAATTTTACGACTAATTCGGTACTATTCAGCTGCTGTTTGCACAACTATTTTTGATTGTTTTAAAAGTAAGTCACCTTTGATAATTACATAGTTAAATTATTATAAATATATAGAACTGTTTTTTGCAAAATGGTTAAGTGATTAATCGCATTTGTATTTTCATAGTTAATTGATAAATTCACTCATCAATTCATCTAAAGAAATAATAAGTTTTTCTGTCAGTCATATAATTCTATTTACTCGTCGTACATCCAATTAAAATATTATTTAAATTTATTTCGTCTCTTTATCAAGAAATCTTTGGTATAATTTCATTTAATATTATCTGCAACTTTAACATTGGAGTTTCCGTGCGGATTTATTTCGAAATATATATAATTACTATTAATAATTGCTACTGAAGATTCAGAAAGATCTCTGATATCATTCAGAAATGATACGCTGCATAGGATGGATGTTAAACGAAACAATTTTATATTTTCATTTTGTAAATCAATGCAATATCAATTATTTTACAAATTTTACGATTAATTCGGTACTATTCAGCTGCTGTTTGCACACCTCGTATTTTTGATTGTTTTAAAAGTAAGTCACCTTTGATAATTACATAGTTAAATTATTATAAATATATAGAACTGTTTTTTGCAAAATGGTTAAGTGATTAATCGCATTTGTATTTTCATAGTTAATTGATAAATTCACTCATCAATTCATCTAAAGAAATAATAAGTTTTTTGTCAGTCATATAATTCTATTTACTCGTCGTACAACCAATTAAAATATCATTTAAATTTATTTCGTCTCTTTATCAAGAAATCTTTAGTATAATTTCATTTAATATTATCTGCAACTTTAACATTGCAGTTTCCGTGCGGATTTATTTCGAAATATCAATAATGGCAATCTATATCCTGATTTTAATTTCAATATACTTACTTTTTTGTTCCACTTCAACATTTATTACCATGGATTTTTAATTTCATCATTAATTAGACTTTTCATGAACTAATATACTTTACTGTTAATGTTTATTCAGGATACGGGTAACTCCGCATAGCCATATTTATCACCAGCGCCTTTAAACCATAAACAATCAATCAATTTCTTAACTTCGGTTGAATCCGTATCGAAACTCTCGACTTTCTGATCGCGAAGCCAATAATCTATTCTAGAATTTTTAAGTGAAGTATTTGGGCATGATTAATTGCGGCAAAAACAAAGCAATTTTCATATTCGACTTGAGTTTTTATAAACCTAAGAAGCAATATCAAGTGGTGCAGCAGTACTGAAAGGAGTAATGGCTTTTGAGACCTGAGGAGGTGCACATAGTAATCCCTCAACTGAAAATAAAAGACAACATATCTTAGTTGCGGAGTAAGTGTAATAGATATTCTACAGAACAGTAAACAGGCTACAAATCATCGCGAGCTAGCGTTTCTCGAAAGATCTATGTAACATAGCAGCAGCAATATATGTATTATTTTGGTATATAGATGGATACAAGAAATAACTTATATCCATTACTACTTTTAAAGGATCGAGGATAAATACTTTTTTGATATATCCTAAGCATGGACTTTATAAATAGTGTTTTAGACTACAAGAAAATACCTTTAATTCAAGTAATTATTCGTTGGTATTAAGTAAGTGAAAATTAGTGAATGAAGGCTAGAGTCTTCACATATAGAAATATGAGAATTTCTTGACGCACAATATGAAAATAGTTACTGTATCAGTTGAGCTTCATAAATAATCTCAGAAAATGATATTTTGCAAGCAGTTACCTTCACATAATTCACGTAGATCTTTAACGGCATTGCTAATATGTATCAATACGATACCCATACAATAAAAAATATGAAACACGATTCGATATTATGCGTCAAAACATAATTTTATTAATTTATAAATAATTTTTCTGTTCAAAACAAATGATGACTCTATTATAATTTAAGCCTACTTACGATTTCATCTTTTAAATATCAGCATAAATATTTTTTAAAGTGATAATTCAGGAAATAAACTAAAGTAAAATCATTTTGAGGTGAAAGAAATCCAATGAATTAGAAAGAATTTTTTGCTAGCATACGATAAAAAGTATACCATCAAAAATGCAAAAAAAAACTATAAGATTATTTGGTTCAGGTAACGAAATTCAGTTTCATTCTACTTACGACAGTTTCGGCCCATATAATTCATATGCTATTATTCGTAGTTCCTTATTAAAGTTCATTAAAATATTTATGGTACTCAACTGCCATAAAAGAAATCAAACAAAGAACGCTCCTTTTCTCTTCTCAGTTATTTTACCAGACTCAGAAAGAAAAACGATAATTAATTCGGAAGATAATTTCGAGATCTTTCTAGTTCATTGATATTTCATATCGACAAAATTCTTTCAAGTTCATTTCGACATTTTTTTATTTTACCGTCCTTTGGAAATCATTGGGGAAAGTACTAACTTCTCAGATATTCAGAGTTTGGTATTTTCTTACCTCTTACTGAACAATTGATCAAGCCTCTTTCAAACAATAGTTGGAAGGACTAAACAGGCGACAATTCCTTTCCCGTTGACTTTTCTCGTTTTAAGAGAACTATATCTTTAGAAAGTTTTGCAATCATTAAAAAAATCATTATGATTCATTAATATAGTCATTTGACGTTTAACTGCAAATTTCAAGCATATTAATCATCTTTAAACAGAATATAATTGAAAGGATAATAATTTTTTTGAAAATAGAAGAAGAAGATTCTTACTTGTTAACTGTCACTTTATGTATTAGAGCAATTGAGAATGTTATTCTTGAAATATACGTACACGACTGGCCAGAAGTATTGCAAGATTCGTAAAATTCGAAACATTCGGAGTTAATTTAAATACAATGGTTCATAATCAGTTTTGGATAATCATGGGAACTCGCATTTTACAGTGAAGATTTTGTCACGAGGACATTTAGAGGACTGTCTACAAATATGATGAAGAAAAAAAATATTTGGTCTCTCCCCGTTTCCCAAGTAGCTGAAAATCTTTAGAAACGGTCATCAATCGTATTGCTTCTTATGCATACATGTATACGCCTACATGCATTGTCGTAAAAATTGCATGAATATTCGGTAAGATATAAAGGCTTCTTTAAAACAATCTAAATTTTGAGCATGTTTTTATTATAATACGCAGAGTTTAAGCCAATTTTTTCGAAACTTCCAGAATAATTAAAAAAATGTTAAAGAAACATTTCATTAAAATTTGAAGCAAATACCATGAATATTTGAGGAAATATGAGTATTTGTAGTAAATACATATAAACTATGCATGTGCGAAACGTAGCTTAAATTTTCTTTCGGAACTTAGAAGTCAAGTATCTAAGGCAGTTTATATAAAAATTCCTGTTGAATACCATTAAGGCTTAGAAAGTTGTAGGCATTGAAGCCCGCAGAATTTCTGTGGTTCTCCAAGCGAAACCAAATGATAAGGGTTTTTCCACAAATCAGTATTTTTTAAACATGGATCTTCGAGTTTTAAACTTCGAATTTCAATTTCAATTATGCATTTAATTTTCTCAGGATATTCAACTTTCATAAAAATCAATATTGCTGTTATTTCGCCTATATCTGTCTGTTCTTACATAATGAATAATTTTTCTACAGTATTTACGATATCTTTTTCAAATCTTCTTTGCGTTGAGATATATTTTTCTCTATCAAGAAATGAAACAATGGCAGCCAAATTTAAGTATTTATTCTGTTGTATATCTATATATATATATCTATAGTATATCTATATTCTTGTATGCATATCTATAAATTAAAAGACAAATTTCATATTGCGCGGTTGCTTCCATGCCAAAAATAGTAGGGAATGCCTTAGGTAATTTTATTAATTAGTTAACATTTGGACGTGTTTTGCCTCTTAGAGTTGCACAGTGAAATTACTGAAATTTGAGCTAATTTCTATAAATTTTCAATTTCTGTGAATTATAAATAATAAGATTTAGGTACTGAAAAATTCCTAAGTACAAGATGAGAAAAACATTTAATGGTTCTAAGCTTTATTCTTGATGAAAACTGAGTAATTGCTTTCCAATCACATAAACTGTTTCCAGAAATTTAGAATGTTCCTAATATTTCTTATCTTGCAGAGCTGTGATAAAATAAAATGACAGATAGGATATGTAATAATAGGAAAAAATTTAACCAGTTGAATAAACAGAGTATTCAAAAAGGTTTTATCCTTATTTAGCTAAGCATCAGTTTTTACATTGGTGTAGAAATGTAAATCATTAAGTGAAAGATTTAATATCTATTTAGTTGTTTTCAGTTTCTAGTCATTCATATTCATACTAAACGATTTATAATGAGATTGTTCCCCTATTAATGCAAACCAAAAGATTTTGCTTCTGGAATTATATGAAACTCCCTGATGAGCAAATCTATTTTGCAGTTGCGGAATATCTCTTGGTATGTAATACGAGTGACATCAGCTGTTCTGATCAGATGGAAATGAGGCAGTCGTTCGACTGTTGCAAGATTAGACATCTGTACTTAATTGGAATCGTTGTTCAGCGAATTCGAAGAACAGATTGGTTTCCAAGTTACGTACTGATGGAGGCACAGTTCCCTTCACTATATCGACTGACACTATTGCATTTCTTGTTACAACGCAGAGAATATTAATATTCCAAAAATGATACCAGCACCATCTGAGGAGCGTAAATAATTTTATACTAGATTGTACTTAGTAGATACATAAATCACATTCGGTTATAATGGTGTTTCAGAATTTTTGTACTTTTAAATATTGAGTTTCCATTTTGAAGTGTAATTTATTTAGTCATATTTAGTTACTTTATTCATTTTGAAAATCTTTAATTGTTTCAGATTGATTAATAATAAAATTGCATACTTTGAAATGATTCTTGTTTCTACAATATACAACAGACTAAAAGGGGATAATTTTTCATGAAAGTTTTAGTAGAAAAAGAGATATTATACCTCAAAATCTATTAGTAGTCATAGATATATTAATTCTATGTCCTAAAAATGTTATGAATTTTAAAAACGAAGAACTGATAATGTTAAGACAAATTCGAAGACAATAGTTTTGATATATGAGTGTTTCAAAGAGAACAATTTCGATGAAATGAGTTTAGATGAAAAGTAATTTGAAATTCATTATATTTACCATTTCATGATGATAAATGTGTACTTTCTAAGATAATTTTTAAGATTCACAGAATAAAGCAACTCTAGATTCATCGTTCTAAAATATTGTGGAACACACACAAAACACACAATTTTAAAAATTGAGCTTTATTAACATTTATATGCTATGGTTAAACAACTAATTACAAATTAATGGAAATATGCAGTGTATAAATTTCATCATGATATTTTAAAATCAAGAAATAGAAATACAATAAAATTTTCTATAATGCTGAAAAAACCCACTACATATCCAAACACCAAAAGTTCATTTTTTAAGAAATATTCGTAATTCATAAGCACATTGAACAGTAGAAAATTAAAATATCCAGATTCGAAAAGCTGTAGTATTTAAATTAAACAACAGATATGTGAACGTCTTCTTGACAAGTTTTGATGGATTTTTAGTAGATTATAACTGCCATAAAAGATCTATTTAAAGTGTAAATAATAAGAAACTCTGAAAATTGTTCAGATATAATTACTACAGTACTTTATACTTTTATGAAAAGCATACGAAAATGCATTTTAAACATTTCATACAGATAATACCTACCCATTATTTTTCGTTATCCATGAAATGAAAGTCTTCTTCCTGATGAGTGGTCTTGTGCATTTCATAATGAAAGAGAAATGTCAAAATTACATGAAATATAAAACTGCACTTTTTCCCACTGGGGAAGGTCAATGCAGTTTAATATAAAGAAGTTACAGTCAGCAATTCTTCTTGGTGTTGATTTATCTTCATCAGAGTTAATAAATCTGCATTGAAAATTCACAGTAAAACTTTGTTAAACCACGCACGAATTTGCGCTGAAAAATCGGCTCAAAGGGCATGTTGTGCTTTGTTCTAAAAACTGAAATGAAAATCTTGAAAGTTACATTGAATAAGTCCATTTTAGGAATTCACCATGAAATTCTAACATTGTCTAAATTTAGTTATGGTTCCTTTTTTCCGTGATTCATTTTGAATCATCTCATATAAGTTTGTTCTTTTTCTTAGTAATCCTGTAGCACCTTTGGGTCATCTAAAAAAAGAACATCTTATGTTTCAGCATATTTCATATTTATATCTTTAAAACGAGGAAATTCTTTACATAAGATTCTACTGTATAACTGGTGCTACACTGTCGTTTCTTCTCTCTTTTCTCTGAAATGCCTGAAATAAAAAAATAATAAATAAATAAAAGTTAATATTTGTTAAACTCTAGATAAACAATTTTGCATTTTCTCAGAAATAGATGTTATTGCTAGATGAAACGTAATGATTTTCCGTATGATTATGTGCCTCATAAATATTATGGCATACGTACATCATTATTTGCAAGTAATATAGAAACTTTTTTGAAGAAAGAAAGCATTGCGATAGATTTGTTCTTGTCCATTGCGCTATCCTCTCCATGCTAGTAGAGACCAGCTTGCCTGGAGAGGATAACGCATGATCAGTACATCCTTCTGATCCTTGTTCGATATTATAGTTATTAAGCTATGCGAAGAAAGTCACTATTGTGTCATGAATCAATAAAAATCGCCAATGTAGTGAAGAATATATGCATGTAAGGAAGAAGAATGAGACTTCATCGACTAAACCAATAGTGAAAAAAAAACTACAATTCCTGGCAAATATACGGAAGCAAACTAAGCCGGTAAATCTGAAACACAGTCCACTGAAATTCTATTAGTTAAAATATTGTATGTTGTGCAGATGAATCCAAGTGGTTTCTTGTTCTATCCTCAGAAAAGTTAAATATGCTTAAAATAAATTTAAATTTATTAAAGAGGCAGGGTTACATTTTAGCGCATGCATATTGAAATCCTTGCTATATAAAGAATGATAAAATTCTGTGATCAATAATTTAGATACATTTTTCCATTTCATTTTCTAAGAAACTATTATGAAACTTAAATAAAAAGTTCTTATTAAAATTCATAATAATAATAATAACAATAAGCAAATATTAGACACAGTAGTCAAAAGGCTTCACTTTGTAAAATTTCAGTATGCTAAAGATTTATTTCTGTTTATTTTTTAATAATTTCTGTTTAATAACTACAACACCTTAATGTATACATGAGCTGTTCCGATTACAACGGAACAAAAAATTTTAAGAGTTATCTCTTAGGACAAAGAAATTATCAGGTATTATCGTGTGACTTTCAATAATTAATCTTTCCATATAATTTTTATTAAAAGAAGTTGTTTCTTGTCTGATCGATAAAAAAAACAAATCCCTTATTTCTCTTCAAATTCTTCCTTTTTAAATTATGGATCACCATTTAAACAGGGAAAATAATTATCATTTTATTATATAAATCAAATATCTTTATGAACCTAGCTTTTATAAATGGTGATAATGGGGAACTTCAGCATTTATTTTTTGTTTTTGAATCGATTTAGAATGCTTCGAAACAAACAATAATAATAAAAAAATCTAACCAGTTTTATTTTTTAAAATTTGCAATCAAAGTTCTCCTCTCAGAATTCGCGTTAAGAACGATCCATTTTGGCGCGAAACGGGACTGACGTCACAGGTGCCTGACAGGGGAGACACACGCTTCCTTCCCTTTCGCTCTCAATAGAGATTCTCTTTTTTTCCTATATTTTCCGACTATAGCATCAGATAAAATAATGTTGGTAAGATACAAGTATTGTATTGTTCCTGAATGTATTTATACAACTGTAACGGCACCCGATAAATTATTTATCAATGTGCCAAAAAATTATGTTATTCGCAAAAAGTGGTGTAAAGCGATGAAGAGAGATTCGAAGCTTAATCCGGAATTATCAGCAAGCAGCATTCGTCATGTCTGTGGAGATCATTTTCATGTGAGTTATTAATCTATATTACATCTATTAAAATTGTATATCATGAAGCACAGTAAATTCAGAATTCGCTATTTTTTTGTTTTTAAAAGAAGTATAACGTGAGGTTAGCAGACAAAAAAAAAAGATGTTTTAAAGCAAATAGTTAAATTTAATTATTTCTTTCCCGTTTGATTACATGGAATTTATTTTTTTTACCCTTTGAGGGGCCATTGCCACTCAAAGGGGAAAAATATAGAAGAACCCAATTACTTTAAGAGTCTTTTTTTAAAAAATAACTTGCTCCTGTTATTTTAGTGCATACATTTTTTGAATGGATATTCGAATGTTCCTTATATTTTTTTAAAAATTACAGTACTATTGAAAATTAACAAGAATATCGTAAAAATTAGTTTAAATTCACGACTTCTTTGATAATGAAATTCGTTGTCATTTTTGGTTTAACAAAATATTCGTAGAACTAATTTTTGTTGCAAAATAAATTATTTATATTCAATGAATGTATTAAAATCAAAATTAGTGTTCAAAAAGTTAGTTAGCTAATCAATTATTATAGTTCAGAAAAGTTGGGATAAATTTATCTCATTGTGCATCTCGAGTTTGTAGATGACGGCACTTAAATTCCTAGATCAGTCGCATTTGGTCCGGTTTGAATATTATTAGAAATTTATATAGTTTTTTATATAATTCAAAAATTAACTAACATATTGAAAAAATCTTACTTTGCAGTAAAAAAAAGTCTTACTACTTAAGATACTTTGTACGTATCTTTTTTTTTGCAATTTACGAAAGTTGTTACAGTTTTATTATTTTTAATTTTTTAGTGTATTTCTTTATATAAGTTATTTTCACCAGATTTTATATTAATTAGTATAAACTAGTATTTTAAAATTGATACTTGTACGAAGGAAATCATTTATATAGTAAAATAAAGCGTAGTAAAATAAAACTATATAAAATAAAATTAATTTTCCAAAGGCACAGGTGTGTTTTTAAAAAAATGTTGTACCTGAAGTTATTTTGAACTGAACTTCTGAAATAAATATATACCTGTTCTTTTTTTCCTGAAGGCATACGAAATTTAATACATCATGTAAAATCAGTTTCTTATCTTTTAGTTCTTTCTTGTGCAACAGAAATCGCAGCGTCTTCTCGGAATGTCCGAGGGCCCCTCTTCTATTTATTGTTGCTTGATGGTTTCGAAAACCTATCCATTTTTCTTAAGGCGAAGCCTATTCTGTATAGTATAGAGCTTCGTTCCGATTACTGAATGCAATCAAGGTAGGGTCAAAACAACTTTTCTTATGAGATAATTTACGTTTCTTTGTCGGAACTGAAAAATTACAAACACATGTACTAACAAAACATTTGTATCACTTCCCTTGTGATAAAATAAGTTAGCGATCCGGATTTTACTGATAGTGAGTAGCTTGCTTTGTTCTGAAGCTTCCAATCGGAATTTTTTTTGAAATACATTGTCATCATTGTAGAATCAATCATTGGCAAATTTTCCGATTTACCTTGCACAAAACCAATATTCATTGTGAAATTGAAAGTTGAATAGTAGAAAAGCCAAAAACTTTACTTTTAAAGTGTTATCTGGTACAAACACCTTTATTCAAAGCAGGCCACAAAAGTAGCGAAAGAGAAGTATTCGAAGGAAGGCAACTGTGACGTCAAAATCTACTCGGTCAATGAGAGTGCATTTCGGATTGCATCGTGATTAATGCTATTTCAGTTCATCTTTCGCTCTCAATATTTAAATAAATAAATTTTTATGTAAAATTTCACTTGCATACTTGAAATTAGAATGACTTTTCTACAAATACGTATGGCTTTCACGTGTTTTTAAAAAATACTGAAGTTCCCCATTGTTTTTTCTGTTCACTGCCATATTATATATCTCTTAAAATTTTAAAACTACGAGCAGAATGTAATTGCACTTACTAAAAAAAGCAACTGATTGCTTTCTTTCTGTCCGTACAAAAGGAGCTTTGAATTGTTTCTGATTAAATCCTAAAATTAGTGATGGTAAATTTCAGTTGATTATTGAATTACCGCAACCATATTTTTGAATGAGGAGTAACGAAAAAAATTAGATGGAATTATTACTTAGAATTTCCGTATTGCACTGAAATGTCTAACAAGAAATGAAGTTAGCGAGGAATTAATTCGTAACGCCAGAACTTATCCAATTACCAATACCAATTTATCCAATAAACCAATTATGTTTTCAAGCAATTATATTTTCACTAATAAAATGTGATATAAACTCCGAATATTCTAAGCCAAATTTAAGATAGAACTTTATACACACATACATTTTATTATAGGAAACATTACTTACTTGTCGTTCTACCGAGTCCTTCGCTCACAGATGCTAATTTACCTTTACAGCCATTATGTGTGCATCAATTTGCATTCATTAAATGTATAACTATAACAGTTAGTTATATATTCTTATAATACTTTCACTAATTATACTTGCATAGGTAAACATTAAGTTTTATCCTATCAGTTCTTCAGTACTATGGACTATTATTCATTTCTTTTACATGTCAAATGAAGGAAATATTTATTAAAACAAGTTCGGATATTTCCGTTGAATCTTCAAAATAAGGCAGAATGAATGCGGTGTATAATGGAAATGCTTTCTTTGAGGTCCGAACTGAAGTGTGTAAATGTATTAATCAAATGTTGTTAACCCGCGAGGACGCGCTTCTTCTACACAAATGAGAAAAAGAAAGTACTATAAACCTTTTTCTAAAAACCCTAGAGATGCTTTTACCCGGACAAGTAGCGATAAGTGAAAATTATGTAGAAGAAGAAATGAATGAAGAAGAAAATGTCATTAGCGAAGAAGATGCCATCAGTGAAGAAGATGATATCAGTGACGAAGAAAATCTCAGGAATAATCTCATGAAAAATATTTGTTAATCTTATTTTATGATGCACTATTTAAATGGTGATACTTACAATTAGCTTTGTTTCGGAACACTGATTAAAATATTTAATTTTAAAGTATGTAATTAATATTTACAATCTTTTTATGGTCATAAACTATTATAACAGAGTTAAAATATATAAATGTAAAAAAATATACATGTTCTAGGAAAAAAAATCGCGAGAAAATAATTTTGTCCACCTTTTTCATGCAAATCCCCCCAATGTGCGACGGAAGCTATCATCATGAATGTAATGTCAAGGTATGCAAAATGTCTATTCTCTGTGCGATGAGACAACTTACAACGCCACCTGGTGGCAAACTTCGGAGTTAGCGTTCTTATCTCGAAAACGGAAAAAATAGGGCAAAAATGTCAATCGCAAAGTTGTAAAGCGATATCGATTTAGTACAAAAGACACCTTGTGCATATTAATATTAAGAACAGAACGCTTAAAATGCACATTTGATTGTTCGCGATTTCCAAAACTGTGACATAACAGGACATGGACAAAAGTAGAAAAAGTTATTTTTCGTTCAAAAAATGACATCCAATATCCATTATACTTTTTTCTTCGGAAAAAACTCAAATAGCAGGTGTATTCGTCCTTTCCACTAACATTGCATGACTTTCGTTGACGTATTACTGTTGCTGGTGCTAGCACACCAACTGTTTGCCAAAACGTGTGCAAAGTGAAATTCAAACAAGAGCTCAAATATGTATTGTAGACGACGAAGTGCATTTTCAACACCGAAAATAAAGGTATCTTGTGATAACTAATTTTTTTCTCTTTTTAACCCATTTTGTGATGCCGTAGTTTCGGAAATAGCGAGCAATAAAATGTGCATTTCAAGCGTTCCATTCTTAGTGTTAATATGCACAAGGTGTCATTTTGTGCTAAATCGATAACCCTCTAGAACTTTGCATTTGACATTTCCCACATATTTTGTACCGTTTTCGGGATAAGAACGCTAATTGCGGCGTTTGCCCCTAGGTGAAGCTGTAAGTGGTCTCATCGCACAGCTCATAGACGTTTTGCTATACCTAGGCACTACTTTCATGACTATAGCTTCTGTTGCTCTGAAGTGAAGGGGATGTGGCCCTCATTTAAGTGGGCACCCTGTACAATGTATTTTAATTTATTTGTGGGTAATTTAGTATCTAATACCCATAAAATTAAGTTTTACATTTATTTTAAACACAAAATGAATTGTCTAATGTTGAGAAGTTTCTGATAAGCAACAAAAAATCCACAAAATTGTTTAAATATAACTAGATGCTTATAAAACAGTTATTCAGTTACAGTCATTGCATAATAAATGCAATTTAGTCCTATTTTTAACAAAACACTACGTATTTTGAAATTGTAGAATTCATTTTTTTAATAAAATCTTGAATTAACTATGATCAAATATCAAATTGATCGACACTCATTTATTTGAATTTGAACGAGCAACATGTGCTTTGATTTCAGCGTTCAATAGCCGAGAATAGGGAATTATGCTTCTAAATTCAGTTTTTGTGTATAATTTTTGATTAGGCTTGGTTTCCTAACGGACAAAATGGATAACCGTTTGATGGATATTGAATTTTCACTTTCCTGAAAAAGATATATTTAGGGATTAAAGATTATGCAAAGTTTATTTTTCCCAACAAATGAATTATGTTTGTGTGCACATAATTGGTCCATTTTTTAGTAAAATGGAAGAAAATTACTTTTTAAAATCTTGCATTAGAAATATCATCATGACTAATGAATTATTTTATTTATTTTTGCATTGAATTAACAAGAAAAATTTAAGAATTAATTCCAATGGAAGAAAAAAAACTAGATTCTAAGAAATTTATTCACAGAAAACGTTAAATTTCTCCACAATAAATAATCTAATGTTATAAAATTTCAGTACCTATTTTTAAAAATAAATTTATAATTTTAATAACTATACCAAGAGGTTAACTTTTATGAGAGAGAAATAACAGACTCAAAATAATTACTTTCTAAAACAAATATTTTATTTTATTATTCCCTGGAATAAATAAAGTTTGAAAATTGAAATATGAAAAAGTAAAATCGTTTTAAAACTAATTTTCATATAAGTGTGCGAAGAAATACTTACAAATATTTAAAGCAATTATATATTCTCCAAAAAGTAAAAATCCTTTTACTCAAATTTCAAGATTTTCAGATTATTAAGTACAAATGCTTTTTCAATGATTAATTGATAATCTTAATATTTATGTCTTTTAAGTGTTTTGTGTTAGTGAAATATATAAGGTTCGATCAAATGAAGCATAGAATGGTGTATGAAAAATGACAGATTCTATATTGGTAAATGAGCTCTATAGCAATCAAGAAGCAAAGAAATGAGGCTTTAAAACAGAATACAGATAATTAACCCCGTTGTTCAGGCAAATGTCCCAATGCGGTAAAAATATCTCGATACCTTCCGTCAAAAGCGACGAAGGCTGAAGATAGAACCATTTTTCCACAGCATCACAAACCACTTGTTTATAGTTGAAACGCTGACGTTTCAGGGCCTTCTTTAACGGACGAAACCTGTGGTAATCGCAAGGCGATATATCCACAATGTAATTTGGATATTAAAACACTTCCCTCTGGAAGCACCAGGAATTGTTTTGCCACCGATTACGAACTCCTGTGAAGAGCGAGGAAGGTCCATTGTACTTTGTCGTGTCCTCCGAAACTGGGTACACTATTTGAGCGTAGTGCTTCATCAGAAGCACGCTTCCCCATACACGACTTGCCTTCGACAGCAAATTTCACTTGTCGTCAAACCTTCTTTGCGCAAAAATTGAATGACGTTGTATTTGCTTGGACGTATCCATCACACATCTCTACTGTTACAAATGGTTGTTGTTTCTTCTTTATATTACGGGTGCATACAGGACAACCCCAACCGCTGCTCTCCAATTGGTCACCGGTCTTCAAACCCTCGACCTACAAATCCAACAAGAAGCAACTTATGCCCGAGTTTCTCGGGCAAGATCTTCATCCTACTTTTTCACCTCTATATTCAGCCCGACAGATTACGAGAGCAAAAGCAGTTTAATTCATATTCACCCCCCTAATTTTCTTCTCCACAATCAAATTTCATTTGCAGAAAATCACATAGACTCAGGAGCCAAGGCTATATATACTGATGGATCTAAAACGGACGAAGGCACTGGTAGCACATATTGCATTCTAGAAAACTATGGAATAATAGCCTAATGGCAGGGTAAACTTGATCGCAGCAATTCGGTTTTCCAAGCTGAAATTCTTGCAATTAGAATGGCAGTTGAAGTAGCTTCTTACCTTCATCGGCCAATCAAAATGTGAACAGACTGTTTGTCAAGTTTCATGGCCATACTTAATCCTATATCCCACCATGGTATGGTCCGAGAGATTCAAACTCTTTTGCTCTCCCATGAACACATTCACCTGAGATGGCTTCTTAAATCCCACGTCGGTTATTTAAGCAACGAATGCACAGACAAATTAGCCAAAGAAGCCATCACAAAAGGAGACCCTTTCCTTCTACCTAAGCCACTTTCCTACCTGAAATCTGAGATTAGGTCAGCTGCTTTAAGCATCTGGCAAGATAATTGGGATAACGGAGAAACTGGCCGCAGTACACACGATACAGGCCTAGGGTTTCAAACAAGCCAGTAGGATGGAATAGAGAAGAGATAATGTTCGTTACGGGACACGGGCCTTTCATACCTTCATCGCTTCAATTTTCGAACACATGATAACTGCTCGTGCGAAGAAAAAGGAGATCCAATGCACTATGCCACAAAATGTAGGTTTACCCTCTCCTGGCATTTCCAAACTCCAACAGTGTCACTTAAATTACATTGGTTGAAAAACATTCTCACGAACAACTTATCAAGAACCCGACTTCGACTCCTAATGCGTTTCGTATGTGATGAGAACAATTGTATTGTAGAGGATAATAATTGAGCACTCATCCACCCAGACTGACATACACTTCCGGCTACTTATGAACTTTTTCCCCCTCTACATATTTTTTCTATTTTGTATTGTTTTCTATGTTGTTCTGCCCAGTGCATGTTTCTTTTTCATTTTTATTTGTTATTGTACCTGATACTTGTTTCTGTCCTTTCTTAAAAAATAAAATTCACCTCCATCCATCCAAACCGGAAAGGAGTCAAATGGCTCTAAACACGGAGATATAAGTGGTGTAATGTAATGCTATACATAGCGAAGTTATGTCTGGAAATGCACACGTTGTGCGCAGTTTCGTCTCATCGCAGCAGAAATATCCTATTGTGGCATGACAAATATTTCCGACGTTACACTTTTTGTCTATGCTTCAATTGAGCGACACTTATATGTGTTTAATGTTAATATAAATAGTTTAACAAGATGGCGTTATATTTGACACCCAACATACGTTTTAAGCACCAACTATGACAGCATGTAAAATTCATTGGGTTTAATACCATGTTTGATGTTCCATGTCTCAGCTCATGTTTGACTGGCCACTGTTCATACCGCACGATATTACTGTCCTCTCTTTTGATGCGAATATCATTGGCTCATTTTTGTGGATAACTCGCATTTGTCGTAATTACAATATAAAAAGAGAAAAATAGAAATAGAAGGCAGGGTCTAAAATTATTATCAATAATATAGAATATATTACTCAGTCTGCACACACACACACACACACACATACACATACACACAAATAATAAGTTTTTATTACTGACTTAGATTCTTAATCAAATGTCCTTTAAAATAGAACCATTCATTAAAATCTCTTATACAAGAATAATGTTTCCAATTCATTTAGATTCAAAGAATATATCTTCGATTATTTCATCTGCATATAAATGAATGACATCGAATACATTCTTATTTCCATAGTCAAAAGTAAATCTGTGTTCATATGCAAAACTAATTTTGAAAAGTACAAAGTATATCATTCGACCCAATGCGTTTAATTCTTGCTCTAGTTAAATAAACAATAAATTGAAAGACACAGCCAAATCCTGAGTACATAAAAATGGTTTTTATACGATAGGGACATTAATTGTATTACAGATTCAATGGATTTTCCTTTCTTAAAAAAGAAAAGCTAATTGCACGGTTCGTAATTATCGGCGTAAATTTATTCATTAGATTTCATTCCAACACAATTGCATTATTATACTTATTTTTTGCGTCGGGTGGAATGTTACAAACAGGCTTTAATCTCTTGAGAAATTGATTGTACAAGTGAAAAAATAAAGAAATTTCTCAATGGTTTTACCCCAAAATGAGGCTATGCGTCTTTAGTGTACTTTTTTTCTTTTCAAACAAAGACAATTCAAGAACATTTCACACTCAATATTTCCTCTATTTTCTAAGAGAAAAGGAATTACCAAAATCATTCATATTTGTTTGGATAATTTTTTCTGTACAGTATATTTTTCATTTGCGGGGGAAAAAAGAACAGAAAGCAATTTCAGGAGTAATTAGAATTATGAGAAAATTAGAAACTGATTTTGCAGATAATGATCCCTTTGTTCTGCATTATCCACTGTCATGACTAAGCTCATTATATGAAAGAACCTACTTTTACAAAAAACAATGAACTATGCATACTAGCAATATATATGTGCACTTTAAAAAAAAATGTATATTTTATATAGAAATTAGATTAGGTTTTTTTATATGTTGCGAGATACGATATCTACAAGCCATGATCTACAATATAATGATAATGTTCGAGATAATAGTTCAATTGTTATTGTTATGTTGAAATTGCATTCAATGGGAATATTCAGTGTTTTGTTTTCTAGAGATGGCAGCATTAGAAGAAAATTCTCTCTTAAATCCTCCGAAAGCATAAATCAAGATACACTGTTGTTACTTCTGCGACAATAAAAATCTTTTAGTTTGATCATGTAAAAAATAAACTGAAAATTCAAATTCAGAAAAATTTAATTTAATATCGGTTTGAGTACTATAGAAATACAAAATATAGGTATAGAATTAAATAAAAAAAATTTTGCAGTGTCAGAAATATCTCTGTGTGTAATGTAATTATTGTAGAAATTCTATTTCACCGAGTTACAAATGCCGGTATAATGAAAACACTTTTCCCTCTTTGGAACTTTACTCACTGATGAGTGTTTGTATTAAATTTAATTCTTAAGTGGCAGAGTGAGAAAAGAGAAACTGTCTTGAAATTTTTTGTAAAAAACATATTATAGATTAAATATAAGAGCCTTTAAAATTATACTAGAATAACCATCCAATTTGAATTTGTTTGGACCCCAGGACATTCTGGAATAAATGAAAATGAATTAGTTGACTCGCTAATCGTATCTCCGGATTCTAAATTACTAAGTTGTATTTCTCCAAAGGAAGATATAAGCAACAATTTAAAAGAAGATTTATAGAATAAGAATTCAATAAAAAAATATGACTAAATTCATAAATATTGAACTTAATTCTTGCACATTAATAGCATTAAACGGAACATAGAATCTTTTCTCCCAATAAGATCCACGTTCTGCTATCGTTTCAGAACAGATATGAATTCAATAATGCCGGTTATATAGATTTTATTCAATTTCCCCGCCGTTTGAGCAAATTGTAGGCTCAGGAGGAAACATCAATTCATATTCTATTTGTTGTTGTTACTAAACTCCAATCAGAGTCTGACAGGAGTCGAAGACAGATCAAAGTCAATTGAAAAAACAGTGACTAAAAAATAGTGACCAAAGAGAATCGTTGTTGAAAACAGTGACTAAATGGGAGAAAATAAAGTTCTTCCCAGTCAAGTCCTAACAGTCCAAAATGTGTTTAGGTGATGCTTGATGTTTCCTGGAATTTAGGGCAGAGAGGGTAGATCTTGTTGCCCTCAGGAATGTAAAGCATTTCAAGTGGCCGCTGGCAAATCGTGAAGACAGGTACTGGACTGCTATTTGCATGTGAGTATAGGGAGAAAGTCCGGCTTTTTTCTTCCTTTGTTCCAGTGAAGGAGGAGGCACCAGCCACTCCACCTTATTTGGGCTTTTTTCTGCGAAATAGTTCTGAAATAATCTATGAAGAGGAGGATGGGATGACTTGAGGCCTACTTTGGAAGATTGTCAGCCAAATTCATTTCCGTGAATATCTACCATGCGAAAAGGATCCATTCAAGACGTGCATCTTTGAGAGGCAGATGAGCTTCAATTTTTGTAATGGAAAACTGTTAATGTATTTTAGTTTTAAGATGTTGGGTTGAGTTATGGCTATCAGTAAGTTTCAGAGGTCCCCAAATTTGCTTTCGCTCATGATGGTCTCTAATTACATCGTTTACCAGTAGCTCACTTTGGAAAACAGAGACAGAAGTCTGGGGTTTTTTGTTCTATAAGTATTTGTCACGAAGTTTGAATGTCGATTCTACCTGTATGTCAGTTTACTGCCGTCAGTATAGATTTCGATGTCGTTAGAGGATGTTATTTATGATTTCCAAGGCAATTATTTGAAATTCCAGGCACTCAATCTTTCTTGGTAGGATGCAGTAGAGGCTGTAGTGAAAGTTAACCCTTGAAAATTTCATATTCTGTTTGAATGCATGAAATATTCCTATCAAAGAGAAGAATTGTGTCTAAATTTCGGCCTTCTTCCACTTTCTTTCTCGTGTCTTTCTGATCTCTCAGTTGATACTAAGAAGAAATGTATTTTGTTTCCAAGTTTTGCATTCATTGCACGAGTTCCTGAGTGAACTTTTCAGTAATTTC
>BGPR01005927.1:64602-86822 GCA_013235015.1 Araneus ventricosus | reverse complement strand
CCCCCCCCCCCCCCCCCCCAACCGGGGGTACCAGAATAGACTCCTTAGTCATCCTTTGGAATTGTTAATTGGACTCTACTATGGTTATTATATTTGTTAATTGGACTCTACTATGGTTAATCTGGAGTTTAGGGTGCGTACTCACTTAGTTTCCCTTAAGCTCGCCAATTGTTTGTCGCCAAGAGAGAGAGAGTGCCAAAACATTTGTTTTGGATAGGAGTTGAATATTTTTTCGGTGTCGTTTGCGCATGCGCATGCGCCGACAGTGATTTGTTTACCGGTTTACGGTGCAAGCCCTAAATTTCGCTTCATTTCCATTGGTCCACTGTCTGCTCTCTTTGATTTGATTGGTCGGCGTACGAATTTGAATAATATTTCGTTTGGAATTTTTGATCATTTACCAAACGATTTTTTTCAATACCCGTTCGCTTCTCTTCTAAAGATTTTCGTTCATCGAATTTGCTAATTCTCTTTCTCTGTGTTGCTGATTATGGCTTCCAAATATCGAATAAGGAATGTTTTTCCTGGAAACAATGGTTCCCTTGCTACGTTTCATCGTCTTCAGACGTCGTGTTTTTCCTGCGTTCGTGCTTTCCCTGTGTGTTTCGTTTCTCAATGAAAAAGCGAAGCTGCGAGGAGCCCGCTTTGCTGAAAGCGAAGACTCTGATGTTTTTTAAAGTTAAAAAAATTTGCCCGGTACACACTTTCAGTGCCGAAGACATTGCGTCCTCAATCTCTCGTTTTCAGATGCCGTAGGCATAAAATGAGCAGGAAACCTAAAAAGTCTCACTGCGCATCCTAAACAGTATTTGGCGATGGTAAGTAAAATTGTGCCAAAAAAAAATTGGCGAGAAAATAGTACGCACCCTAAATTCTAGGTTTACCTCTGCTATTTGTATTTCAGAGATGCTCACGACGGTTTAGAATTAAGCCAATAAAATGAATATTAAACTGACTTCATTCTTTTTATATCTAATTTTGAATTGTTATTTTTATTTCAAGATTTTCTCTACAATTTTATATTACAAATGTAAATAAATTTATGGATAAATTGGTAGTTTTATTTTTTTACGTCATTCAGCTATTTCTTTAATTATTTTATATCGCGTTTGTGTTTTATGCTATTCATTGTTTGCATTTTTTTAAATAAAAATTGTTTTAAATTATTGTACTTATTAACCCTTACCAATAATTTCTCGTTTAAAAACTGCTATTTTGCAACAGCGTATCTAGGAATAAGGCGCAAGCTTTCATGTTATTATAGAGGGCGCGCTCGCTGGAAGGTTAAACAATTTATCACAAATAGATTGTGAGTTGCTATTTTAAATTAAATAATAAGAGAAGCAACGATGCTAATAATTTTTAGTCCTTTAGTATTGCAATCTTCTAGAATAACGCAAAGAGATTAATTTCTTTTATTTCTGAAATGAAATGTGCATGGTATTATCTATATCCTATTTTCTCTAAACACTGCAACGAAAATCTTGAAAATCATGAAGAATCCGATTACACAGGACTATTTCTAAATCGCGGATTATTTCCAATGAAGCAAAAGATCAATTAGCTAAAAGGTTAAAATTGAAAACGCTCTTCTTCCAATTAGCAAAACCGGATGTACTGGGTTTACAATCCGTTATTTAAAATTCGCTTTCTCGTATCTTAATCCAAGTTTGGAGTGCAGGGAGTCAGACACTAATTAGCGAAAGTCTCCGGTGTTTAATCATCTAATTTGTCTCAATACTTCTTGTTGAAAAGCAAACGGCACTTCTTTTTCTCAACTTCTAAGCCCCTTCTTCACGTCCCACTTGTTTTCAGAGCAATCACGACTTCCAGTTGCACTTGGCTGCATAAAAACGAAAACGAAGCAGGCCTCTTGGAGCTGAAATCAAACAAAAAGTGCTCTTTTCAACTCGGAAGGAAATAAAATTTGTTTCTTTATGAAAAAAACTAACAAGAAGATACTGAGGAAAAGAAAGACAGAAAAAAATGGCAGCATTTCCTTGCAAAGCTTAACCCTGCTCCGAAGTGACACAATGGAGTCTTTTGTTCTGTTGTGATCAACAGCGAATTAAGTCCGCCTCGTCTGAAATAATTTACGACGACCTTAAATTTTTGGTGTTTCTTGTCAAGTTCTAAGAATTTCTTGTAGTATTTTTGTAATTAGTTACTGCAGCGTTGATTTGTACTAAATGTAATTCAATGTATTATGTTTGAGCGGAAACTCGCTCATTTTTGAGATGACTGGTTTTAAATGTCAATTGAAAACAAATAAATGCAAATCAGATATATAATGGTTCTAATTTTTAACCCTTACCCACTCGGACCAGTTCACACAGCAAAATTTCCCGCTCGGTGTATTTTGTACACCATATACAGTGTGTCCGTAAAGTCATGTCGCAATTTTGACCTGTCACTGGAAAGCAACGAAACAAGATAGACAGGTGACATCTTCACCAAATAAAAGAAAAACTCTCCAGGTTTGCATCAGCGCAGTTCGATGTGGGCTGCATTTGTTGCCCTACACACATCTAAACCATAGTCCAGTTCTTCGCACACACGGGTAAGGATGTCTGGTGTAACAGAGTGAATAACGTCCGTGATTCTCTGTTTTAAATGATTAATGTCGTTGATATGTTCACTGAACACATGTTGCTTCATATAACCCCACAAGTAAAAGTCTAGTGGCGTTATGTCCGGGGATCGTTGTGGTCATGCCATGACAGCATTCCTGTCTATCCACCCCTGGGGGGATGTTGTATCCAGAAACTAACGAACAATGTTGCCGTAGTGTGGAGGAGCACCGTCCTGTTGAAAGATGACACCTTCTGGAAATTGTGGAACTGCATGCAATTGCAACATGTCAAGGTAGATGTTTGACGTCACAGTCGGCTCCACACAGTGCGTGGTGTTGCGTCATCACATGCGCACGCACTCCGTTGCACTATAGACACTCTTTGGGCCACTGTCCAATGTAGCGCAAGTTTCAACCTTTCCTTTCGTTTCTGTTCGCCACAACAACCGCTCATAACTACACCATGACTTTACGGACACACTGTAATTCTAAATTTCTAGGTAGAAACATTAATGTTTTATACGATTAGTTTTGAGTCAAATACAAAACCCATGCGTTACAATAAATAAAAAACACTTAATATAGGCGTTTATGACACTATTACCTTACAAAATAATAAAATAACGCAGTTATAATAAAATAACTCAATCAAGAGGCAATAGAAATATTTTAGTTAGAAATTAAACAACTTTAATCCTTCATTAAAATACAAAAAATACAGTTAGAGCTAAGATAGTACTCATTCAGTGTCGGTTTCTTCATTGTTTCGAGAGACTTACCGATACAAAGACTTCGGTCTAAGCTCTTAGCTGCAAATGAATGAAAACAAAAACCTTCCTACATAACTCAGCGTGAGTCATCTGTAGATTAACTGGAAGAAAATATTTAAAGCCGAAGCAGAATTAAAACACCGGCCGTTAAAACTCCAATGCTATACAAAATACACCAGCGCGAGTAATTTAGGGTTCAAGTAAGTATATTTCTGTTTCATGACAATGGAACGCTCCACCACACTCGAGTCGTTACTGTAAATTTCTGAAGGATTGCTTACTTAATAGGCATTTTTTGTTGTTTTAACTATAACATTTTAAAAGAGACAAATGCAAATCAAATATATTATGGTCTGGTTTCTTATAGTAAATATATTTCTGTTTCATGACAACTAGAAATTCCACCCTCCAATCATTACTGTAGTTGTCCTGAAGGAGTGCTCACTTAATATGCATTTTTTGTTGTTTAAACTATAACATTTTAAAAGAGACAAATGCAAATCAAATATATTATGGCCTGGTTTCTTATAGTAAATATATTTCTGTTTCATGACAACTAAAAATTCCACCCTCAAATCATTACTGTAGTTGTCCTGAAGGAGTGCTCACTTAATATGCCTGAGTTGTTGTTTACGTTTTATTAATAGAAGCCAGTTGTAGAAGAGCGGAGAAGATGTCCTTTGTGAGCAATCGCGGACGGATGGTAGTTCAGCAAATTTTGTTTTGGAATTAGAAGCATTAGAGTTAAATAGTATTTCTTGAGACCTTTGGAAGATTCTGCTGATCAGATAATTGGCAAATCCGATTCTCTTGCAACTTATTGAGGACATATACACAAAAGAAAACAACTACCTTCCATCAAGTGGTAATGAAAAGTCACTAAAATGGTGCATTAACTATATAAATGGATTCTACATTCACGCCTTGCAGCAAAAATTGATGTTATATTCCTGCATTGTGCATGTATATAAATTTTGAAAGCTGTTTTATCCCATAATAATATTTGCGGAAAAAGTTGAAGCACACTTAATATTTTTGTAGAAATCATGACCCATCAGCATCAGTATCCAAAACCTATCATTACCAGTAAAATATTACTCGGAGGATATCCCCAGCAAAATGATACCAGCAACAACCCGATATCAACAATTATCTCCAAGAGCAAACTGCATTGCAGAAGGAACTCTATTTGTTTAAATAGTCAATGAGTCTTCTTGTATCAAGAAAATGCTAAACTGCATGTTTCTATGAGAAATCTAAAATTACTGGGCCTTGATCTAGAATTATCACTCATCTCACCGTATTCATTTGTTCTAGAACGTATTACTACCATTCATTGTGCTTACTATGCTGAAAAGCAGGCATGGAGTTTGACACCACAACATGTCCCCGTACCTGAAATCACAGCATGATTTCTCACCAGTTTGAATGAACATGTGTTAAAGGGGAGACGGTATGAACAGCAGAATAATCGAAAAGGAAGTATTTGGTTTGGCTAATACCAAAGAAGCTTACTCTTTTTATAAGGGTATTAAAATGTTTGTAGATTACTGAAATAAATTTATTGAAAAAAAATTTTAAGAAATCCGACTGACCTTCAAGTCGTGTTTGAAATAATCAGATAAATAAAATAACCATAAACCGAGCTACCCTCGCCCTGTCTTGGGATCAGGACTCACTTGAGGAACAATCACTGCAACAACTCGGATACTGAAGTCGAAGTCCTAATAACCGTCACCGACCACGGTCCGCCTCCCTTAGGAGATACGTATCGACATCAGTGGAGAGTAATTAAACCCTCACCATCACTTTATCTCCAGGAGAAGCAACAACACGCTTACTTATCCAGCGGCTTTTCATCCGCGTATTCGTGGTATCCCCTCACCCAGGGGGGAGAGAAAAATAAGATAAACCAAAATGGTGAGATACTTTTGCTGATTTAAAATAGTGACAGACACTTAGATTAAATTGAAATTAGAAACAAATCATAAGAAAACGTCTGAAATGAATAACTGGTATAATAAGGCTTGGAGTGCAAATATATTATGCATTGAGACAATTTATTTCTGCATTCACAATTACAAACAGAGTGATTCACTACAATTTTATTTTGAAGAGCACGATACTTATTTATATTATTTAGAATGTCGGTGCATCTGCGATATAACAATGCATAAAGCCATCCAATTCCTCTGTTACAATCTGTTAAAAGAATCTTCTAGCACCCATATTCCATAATTCCTATCTTGAATTTCTCTTTTTAACATATATATAAAGAAAGCTTTCAGTTATCGCAGATTCCGTTTTAACAGACAACGATTCTGAATGTATTAAAACTCATGTATTAAAAATACACTCAGTAGTTTCAATTTAATTAGGTATGTTTCGGCATTCGTTATTTGCAGGTCGTCTAGTTCAGGCGATAAATTTTCCCTACAGTCCAGTCGATTAGACCTCTGTGGTAATGAATGCCGTACTCAATCTTTGGTTAAGTTTTCAAACATCAATAGATGAGTGCTTATGAACAGTATGAAATAACTTACGATTGAAATAGTCCAGATTGTAAGCAATGGTAGGGATAAGCTTGAAGAACAGCCCAATGTGGTCAGTAATAATAAGATGATTCATAAGAATGTACGATTTGAAGTAGTCATTAAACAGCGAAATGATGCTGGATTTAAAGACATCTTATTTTTAATGAAATGGCGTGAAATAGCTGCTAGAAAACATCGACTGCAAGGTAGCAGCCTAATAAAACAAACCTTTTTGAAAGAAATACTAATTGCCCTGTATTTATAAATTGTTTTGATAGTGTTTGGATTACTTTAATAAGATAGGTGTAAATAATTAGTTTGCTGGATATAGGTATATTTTTTTAATTTAAATCGCAGTATATCATGAGATACAGTGTAAGAACTGTGAACTTTAGAGTGCAATAAATTCACTTTTTCCTTTCACTATTTTATTAATAGGAACTATATACTATTTCATTGGATCTATATACATATGTACATTTACGATTTACGTTCAAGATTACTCATAATTACTCGGAGGTCACATCTGGATCTCCTACGATCACTTCGTGCAGAAACCCAATTACACTAATGGCGCCTACCACCACGTCTCCTGCGCAACTGTTTCTTCCAGTCTTCACTTTTCATCCGGAACAGTTACGTGGAGTTTTGCAACAGAACGTGGGGTTGGAAATGGAAACGACAAACTCTACAGTTGGGTCTTTGTCAGTGAATTAATTAAAATAAAAGGATCCCCAAATGAAACGCACAACACAGACTGAATGGAAACAAGTTTACAACAGCACCATAACCTGCTTACATGAATGACAACATGCGAAACATGTATCGTCTCAGGTGCCAAGTCCTTTGAACACTTACTTTAAGTTTCTAAAGGTTTGTTGTTGATACTGTCCCTATAAACCTCCCTATTAACAATACCGTACGCAAATGCTTACAACCGCTGACTATGTTTGACACAACTCCTGCTACTTGCTCAACAAGTTCTCGTGTAGGGGCCAATACCAATAGTCTGACATCAGGGCGATGCATTGTCCTATTTGCCAATATCGTATCTATCTTGAAACAAACGACTTGTAAAGTTGTAATTCATGCAATCAGGTTACTGTCCTGCTGTAAAGTTTTATTAAATTCGGTCTGTGTTGTGCATTTCTTTTAGTGTATTCTTTTCTGTCACTCAATTCATCGACAAAGAGCCCTCTGGAGCGGCGTCTCTTTACGTTTCCGATCCCATGTTCCATTGAAAAAATGACATGTTTCTGTATGCCAGGCCTGCATCCCTCCACGTGACAAAACCGGCACAGCAACATGAGCTGATCTGGTTCCGCAACGTCGCTTCCAACAAAGGCTCCCGACTCAAAATCCAACGATTGCTACACCATCTTAATAAATTTCAAGAGCTTTTACAAATAAATCCATGATCAGATTCTACTTCAAGCCTTTTCCATTATCTGCAAGCCGACATTGGGAATTTGTTGTGTCCTCTTCGTCGAAGTGACAGCGCGTCTGAACTTTTCTGCGCTTCCACACAAACCCGACTTAATATCCAACGATTGCTACACCATCTTAATGAATTTCAAGAGCGTTTACGAATAAATACATGATCAGCTTCTACGTCAAGCCTTTTCCATTATCTGTGTTAGATTGCAAATATTGCATCAACATCATTTTTCGGTTTTGTCAGTATTTTTAATTAATTTAATTCTTCGCCACTAAAGTTCCTTTCTTCTCTTGTGGCAACTTTGGATAATTTTGAAATTCAAACGTTAATTTTAGCCGTTTCATTTAATTTCTAAATTTTACTTAATTATTTACTTTGTTTTCAATTTAATTATTATTTGTCTTAACTTTTGTTGTTGTTTCCATTAAGGTTTCAACTTTATTAATTTTTAAATTCAAATTTTGCTACGGGACTATTTCCTCGCCATCTTAGTTCGCGGATGAATTTGGTGTTATGAGGTTTGGCTTTGGAAGTGTTTTCCGTTACGATTTAAATTTGTGTGTGTGATGGGCTGAAAGTGCGGTTGGTGTTGTAGAGGCTGCGGGCCTCAGGGCCTTTTAGGCCTTTGAGGAACTTTTTTGTTCCCTTTTGTATTCTGAAGATGGAATGGTGTGGTGGTAATTTGCAACGTCATGTTTAGTTAAAAAGAAAATTTCCTACTAGTCGTGTTCTTTGAAAGATCAGACTTAAAAAATTCTGGCGAGAAAATTCGCAACTAAATTCTTGTGCGGTGTGGGACGTCAGAAAATATATGTGATTTAAGAAACGACTGCAGGCGTGTAAGCCTTCAACGTTTTTCTTCAATGTTTCTTCACGACATGGATCATCACCAATAATGTTATTGTGCAAAATAATTACCTGAGAAGCATGAAAGCCTACGAACTGGCTAAATATCAGTGCGTCCTAATCTTCAGTATTATTGGGCAACATAAGGCCTATTATGTATACTTCAATTGAGAGGATTTCACGTTGCAACTTCTGGTCTGACGGAGAAATTCGACTTCACCTATTTTTTCATTCCAGCTCTAAAAATTTATGGAGCTAAAAATTTCTTTTTATAAAAAAAATTAGTTTTATTGATGGTAGCGCTATTGTCTTTTGTTTCCTTTAAAAAAAAGCTGCAGCTATTTCAATTTGTGATTTATGTGAATTGTTCTTTAGTCATTTGTGTGCATCTTTATTAAAACATTTCATTTATAAAATCATGGCAGTTTAATCTAAACATTTACAATTATTAAATAAACAAAAAAAAAATTAAAATCCTAGTTTGATTCTGTTTTAATTCTTCTATTTATTTATCACAATGTGTATTGTACTACCACTGTATGCAAATTCACTTTTAATTAAGTAGCTAGGGTTTTCAGGTCAGTAAAGGTAGGTGTTATATCAGTATTGCTAGAATTGCTTTTTTTATCGTGTTAATTTTTTTAGTACCCAGAATTAATTAATTGTTCAATATATATATTATAATTTAAATTTTATTTCTGGGCATCTACCTTGCTTCAATTTTTTTATAAATATACTAGCTACCTCTTCCCAACATATTTGAATTTTTTAACATTTTGGTCCCCCAATTTTATTATTAAATTATTTACAATCTGCAAGCCGACATTGGGAATTTGTTGTGTCCTCTTCGTCGAAGTGACAGCGCATCTGAAATTTTCTCCACTTCCACACAAACCCGACTTAATATCCAACGATTACTACACCATCTTAATGAATTTCAAGAGCTTTTTCGAATAAATCCACGATCACCTTCACTTCAAATCTTTCCATTATCTGCAAGCCGACATTGGAAATTTCTTGCGTCCTCTTCGTCGAAATGACAGAGCACCTGAAATATTATCCGGTTCCACGAAGCATAACTTTCACTTTATGGAGGAAGTAACAATAAACAGAACAGACACACATGGGCTTTAACACTCGCATAATAACTTGTTTTTGTGGACTTCTTTATTTGATTAGTTTTTCTTTCTTTTTTGTTGTTATTGCACATTTTATACCCATTTTTTACAAATTTTACTTTCATTTTTACTGTTTTTATTTGTATATGGTTTCATACGATACTAATCTATGTTTCTTGTATATTAACCCAGATTTTTACATTTGTATTTTTGTACACTTTTCCATTTCTGTCTCCGCCATTATTTGCTAGACAGTTAACCCTTTGTGGCGCAGTGTGCCAACTGATGGCACACCTAATTTCACTCGCTTCTCAACCGTTAAATTCAACTATAAATGGAAAATAATAGGTTGAGGATAGGGCTAATAGTACTCCTCTTAGAATGTATATAGCAGCCTTATGAAATGTCGTTTCGGAATAGGAAGTATTAGAGATAAAATTTGGGAAAATTCCTTATCTCAGAGATAAGAAATTTTTTCAGTTCTGGACGTTTACAATTTTAGCAAAGTAACTCGGAAAATTTTCCTCCAATATTCTTGAAGTTTTAATTTATGATTCTCTGTAAGATTCAACAATATTTTTTGAGTGTATCGAAGTGGCTGTATCTAAGGGGGTTCTCATATGAGGGAGATGACCCCAAAGAGGGACATCCCCCTCGGAATGAAGTAAGTTTCTTTAAATTTGTTCTGTGGATTCTATGTCTATGCAATAAACTAAATCCATTCATGATGTTTTTTCATCATGTTTCAAAAAGTTTAAAGCCTTGCGCCGCAAATGGTTAAAGAGCGTCTTCTGATGTCTCTTCCACTTCATGTCCTCTACACTGTTTAAATAACCAAAAGTTTATAGTCGCAGGGGCTTAGAGTGGTGTTCTACTTTGTAAGTCTGACCTCCTCTTAAAGTTTGTAAGCAACCTTTCAGATCACCCTGTATATTGTTTATTACGGAGTGAGTTTAAATAGAAAGCGTTTCCTCTCCTTTTTTCCCCTATTATCCGACAGTTTTACTGATCCAACATCAACGTTTTCCGCTTTCGTCTTATAACTCTGATTATTCTGTACAACAGACAGAAGATTTCACTTTCAAATACCATTGCGTTTTTTATAATTTGTGCTAGATGCCAAATTTAACAACTTCTTTTCCTAATTCTTTCATGAAATCGTTTAAAGAAAATGTTTAAAATAGTTTAATTTTTTGCATCTTTCAGAAATGGAATTAGTGTGGAAATTACTACTGCGCTTTAAAGAAATGAAAAATATATTGGTTAAGTTCTTCCACTACACGCAAATTACGTGTCATTAACAATTACGTGTCAATGAGTCCCAGAGCAGTGATTAAAACATGATAATGACAAACTCTTTAAATATTATTATTTGGGGAATTTTAGCAAGACAAAATACACAAATCCATTCGTTTTGTCATCGTAATTGGGAGTGTACTTATATACATACTTCAAATAATTAAATTAAAATTCTTATACTATTTAATTGATGCCATTAAATTTATACCATTTAATTGATGCAGTGCGCATATTTCATGCTGCTTCAATTAAATGGTGTTAGAAGTCTTAGGCAAGAAATACGCCTGAGCTCAAGTGCATATTAATCAGTATAGATAAGCATATTCTAAATCTTTTTTTCAATTATTTATTGTTCCAATTGCCTAATGTTATGAAAACATTTGTTTTCTTACATTAAAAATAAGACTGATTAAATACAATCAGTATATGCAATTTCTTTTTTTCACATTCAAATATTAATTACTTTCACTATTACGCAACATATTATTCATTATTTGAAGAAAAATTCCTTATAAGAACAGAAAAAAAAATTAATTTGCTTTGCCCTTAAAAGAAAGAGATTATGTAAGATTGATTATAGTAATGTTTCTAATGTAATGTCTACTTTTTTTTCTTCTGGATACAAATTAATTGTAACGATTTTTATCGTTGCAGTATAATTCATCTGTAGTTATCAAGCAATTTTTTACGGGTTACTCCTGAAAGACTGTAAAATGTATAAAAAAAGCCTGTTTAATAAATATTACAGATACCAATAAATAAATATTGCGAATATGCGTATATAAGCAATGCTTCGGCAAGTATTATTCTGTAAATGACATATTATTCAAAATATATCTGTGTTGCATGATTCTCACATACAAAAGATAAGGCCAGATCGTGTGAATCATCGCTATATCTAACTGGTGGGAACATTCTCCCATCAACTTTCTCGTATGCTGACATACTAATGTGTGGTTTTGTGCTTCATAATCAGGGTTATCATAATATTTTTATTGCAATTTGAACACGCCGGTGAATTGAAGGGTATTGGGAGGGGTCAAAGTATAGTATGAAATTCTACGATTAACGAACTTCTTTCATAACAATAGCACAGAGTTTGACACCAACGAACAAACAAATATATTTCCTGCAGATGCTCTAATTCATAGTAGGCCATTAATATCTCTTCCAAAATTGAAATTTTGGAACTCGAGAAGGAAAAAACAATCGTCAAGGTCGAAACCTATGGAAAATAGCATCTAATTCATGAAAGAGGGTAAATATTTGCATTTCTCTCTATTGATTTTGTTTTAAGGGAATTTGTTAAAATTTTTCTTTTTCCTTTATTTTTTTGCTGAACAGATTCAGGCCACAGAAAGGAATAAATTTAGACTTTTGTCATTCCTTTCTACAGAAAATTTGTCCATTTTAGAACTACAAATGACGTGTGGTCTCCGATGAGATCGCCATTCTGGTTCTTTTCTATGTTTCTTCCATTTTGATTATTTTTTTACTTTCTAATTTTTCTTTTGTTTCAATTATTAGAGAATTTTTTGTTATTTAATACTACAATTTTTTGTTGTGTCATATTTACGAAAATACTGTTGATGCAATCACTTAATGCCGCTGCGTTGAGCGCGCAAAAAGGTGTATTGTTATCATTATAATTATTGTTCTCTTCTTTTGTTTCTTTTATTATTTTTCTTTTTAATTCAAATTTATGTTTTTCTATTATTTGTCTTTGTATTTCATTAGAAGAAGCTGCATATGCGCCTTCCTACTTAATGCAAAAAAATAGTTTTTATTTAATTTTAATTTCAATTAATGTTTAAATTAATTTTGCTATATTTTATCAATTATAACTGTTACCTAATTCATAGCGGATTTTCAACCAAGCCAAATTCCAGCCCTTCTTGCTGCGATTCTAAAGTGGGGCCCTTATTCTAGGGTAGCGGCAGATCAAATCCTTTGCCTAGAATGAGGCCTCGCTTCGATGCTGCCTAATCAAAATTCCGTAGAGTAGGGAGGAAATAAGGGGGGATCGAAGACCGGTATTATAGCACTTTGGAGAGCACTATGAATGACGCGCCTGATTTTTCGAAATGAATGGGTGGAAAGAAAACAGTGTTGGGACATATGAATGGAATGAAGTACAGTTGAATTGCCGGCTTAAGGCTAGATGGAATAAATGTTTCTTGCGTTTTCAAATTATCTTGTTCAAAAACCGACGGACAGACGTAATACCCAAAATGTTATTTTCGAACTCAGGGAAGTCTGAAACTTAGACATTCATTAAAATATCTTGGTCGATTTTTTTGATGATACAATATTTTCTCTTTTGATGTAAGAGCCGAGTTGGCCTAGTGGTAAGGTCTCGGCTACAGGGCCGGAGGACTTCAGTCTTGAAACCCGAGGCCACTGAATATCCGCCGTTTATGTTGGCCCGTTCTACGTTAAATCATATGAAGGGAACCGAATGTCCTCACACTGGTGTGGTATGGTAGTTTGGAAAAAAGTGTGCCAGCTCAGGTGTCGCATTTGTCATGTGATGGCGTTTCAAAATGACGAGGTCCGTCCAAAAACAGCTCTTATTCTGCTTCGAGACTGGATGTTAATATAACTAAACTAAACTTCTCTTTGTATATAATGGAAAGTGAGAAAAGGGATGAGAATTACTGCTATAAAGAATTGTATTGTACTGACCTGATATTAATTTTTCTTAAGCACGAGTCAAAGAATTTCATACCAAGATGAGTACTTTTAAAAAATATATTTCTGACTTTATTGAGACATATTTTCAATGGAAGCATTTCTAACGTGTATATATGTATCAAATAATATGTAATAAATAAAAATCTTTGAAATGATTTTGTTCATATAAAATATTCTTTAGCATTCGGTATTGTGTCTAATTGTTAAGAATCTAGTAATTGGTCAACTTAATTATGAGTTATCACAAGTGTGTCATAAAAGAAGCTTTTTTGTATGTTACACAATAATCAATTTTTTTCTCAAACATTTCTGTTATTTTATTCATTCTTTAGCTGTTTCATGCTGCAAGCATTGATAGCCGTATCATTTTTCGTGTATAACTCCAGTTCATAAAGATTTGTTCGATATCCCATCTTCTGTTAATTTTCGATCAGTCCATAACATGTCGTCCATTCAATGCAAAAGATCGAAATCAAGAAATTGATTCGATGTTAGCCACAGCAGAGAGGTAAATAAAATAAAAAAAACTTTTCCCGCATAAAATTGAGGGAGGCTGACTGTCCCCCTCCCTCGTGTCACCGCCACAGATAAAACAAAAACTCAGAAATTAAACTTCCACCTCAACAATATTTTTAGATTATTGAAAAGTAGCGTGTCAAAAGATTTCTATGCAAGAATTGTTCTTTAAATTATAGCTGTGTAAAATAAAAGTACTTAGGTCAACCTAAGCACTGCATTTTATTTGGTCACACATAGGCCAAGACACCACAGTATGTATTAAATAATTTGTAATAAATAAAAATCTAACAAATGATTTTGTTCATATAAAATATTCTTTAGCATTCGGTATCGTGTCTGATTGTTAATAATCTAGAAATTGGTCAACTTAATTATGAGTTATAACAAGTGTGTCATAAATGAAGCGTTACACAATAATCAATTTTTGTTCTCAAACATTTCAGTTATTTTATTGATTCGTTAGCTGTTTTATGCTGGAAGCACTGATTGCCGTATCGTTTTTCTTGTATTACTCCAGTTCATAAAGATTTGTTCGATATCCTATCTTCTTGTAATTTTCGATCAGTCTATAACATGTAATCCATTCAATACAAACGATCGAAATCAAGAAATTGATTCGATGTTAGCCACAGCAGAGAGGTAAAAAAAATTAACTTTTCCCGCATAAAATTGAGGGAGGCTGACTGTACCCCTCTCTCGTGTCACCGCCACAGATAAAACAAAAAAGCAGAAATTAAACTTGCACCTCAACAATATTTTTAGATTATTGAAAAGTAGCCACCACACCATTTCCGACGTCTCAGTTGACAGCGTGTCTTTAAACAGCATCCCTGGCCGAGCCAAATCGACATGGGATGTCAATGTATCAAACCCAAAGAATCGGACTCAACCCACTGTCCCCTGGCGACAGCTCCCCTCCGAAGGCAGCGTGTCCAGACAAGGAAGATTAAGGACAGCTCTGTCTCTCACTGCGTTTACTGACACTTCCAATCCCACCAGTTGAACTTTCGATCCTGACGCTCGGCTGAACCTTGTCGCGTTTAAGCCCGACTCTTTGATAAACTGTCCTCTGATAAGGAATTGCTTTCTTCTTCTTCCTTCATTTCTTTCCTATTTTTAAGACCTTTCCTTCTATTTTTTTTCCTCTCGTAAGCATTAGCAAATGGTTGGGAGATAGGATGTATGGTCCTTCTTTAGTAAAAATTGAGAATGATGTTTGATTGTTGAGACTAAGCTGTTATAATTAGATTGAGGCGTTTTAGAAATTATTTGAAATACGTGTCTGATTTGAGTTAGGAGGGTTTAGATAGTTTATTAGTAATCAAGAATTTTTTATTGAAATTTACTGGATTAGATAATATATTATTGTTTATAGGTTATTATTACATTTTCCCCTTCCTTTCTTTCCAGTTTTTAAGAACTTTTTCCTTCCATTTTTTCCCTCTCCTAAGCATTAAGCAAATTGTTCGGATATAGATAGACTGTATGGAGTCCTTCTTTAGTAAAAATTGAAAATGATGTTTGATTGTTGAGAATAAACTGTTATAATTAACTTGAGGTGCTTTAGAAATTATTTCAAACGCGTGTCTGGTCTGAGGGAGGTATTCGACGAAATATTAGTAATCACGAAATTAAAAATGAATTGTATGCTGTAAATTACTAGTTAAATGACGTCCTATTATTTATTGGTCAGTATTTCTTTTTAATTCTTTTCCTCTAATCTTTCCTATTTTTTTAAGACCTTTCCTTTCCTTATGTTTTTTCCTTCTCGTAAGTATTAAGCAAATGGCTGGAAGATAGAATGCATGGATACCTTCTTTGATAGGAATTGAAAATGATGTTCGATTGTTGAGAATAAGCTGTTAACATCCGCGTGAGGCATTTATAAAAATATTTGAAATATGTATCTGATCTGAGGTAGGAGGTTTTAGACTGCTTATTAGTAATCACGAAATTAATCTTCTATATGTGTAATAATAAATCATGCGCTGAAAACTACTAGTTTGAATAATGTGAATTAGCTATTATTTATTATTATTATTCTATTATTATTTATTAGCTATTATTGCTTTTTCCTTCCTTTCTTTCATATTTTTCAGACCCTTCCTCTAAATTCTTCTCTCAAAGGATTAAGCAAATGATTGGAATAGAATGTATAAATGTATGTATGAATGTATTTTGGCAGGAATTAAGAATGATTTTTGGTTGCCGAGAATAAGCTGCTGAAATTCGCTTGAGACGCTGGAAATTATTTGAATTATTACGTTATGAGTGAGGACGTTTGAGAAGGTTTATAAGTAATTAATTCTTTGATTCTTTATCTTTGTAATAAAGAATCAAATTACAAATGGCATGATATTATTCATTTGTTATAGGGATAAGTTGCTGTAATTCACTAGAATAGTCTTAGAAATTATTTGAAATGTGTGCCTGCTCTTAAATGAAAGGTATTAAATAGCTTATAAGTAATCAGAAATTTTAATCTTTATGTTTGTAATATATTTTGCTGATTTGAAGTATATGCTATTATTTATTGGTTATTATTACTTGTTTTTCTTCCTTCCTTAATTATTTTTAAGACATTCCTTTGTATTTTTTCTCTCTCAAATGTATTAAGAAGTGACTAGGAGTTAGTATGGAAACCTACATTTGTAAGAATTGAGATTGATGATTGGTTACAATAGGGAAAAAGCTGTTGAATTTGGTAATAATTTCAGACATTTTTTGACATATGTTTGCTCTGATGTAGGATGTTGTATATGGTTCATAATTAATCAAGTGTTTCATTATAATGAATTACATGCTGTAATTCAATGGCAGAAATAATATGATATTTTTTATATTATTTATTGGCTATAGAAATGAACTGCTGTATTTCGCTTGAAGGGCTTTAAAAATTATTTAAAGTGTCTCTTCTCTGAAGGAGAAAGTTTCTGATGGCTTATAACTAATCAAAAATTTTATCTTTTTGGAAAAAGAAAGAAAACTCAAATGAGACGAATTATTGCCTTATCATAACGAACAATTTTTATATTCAAGGGGTTTTGATAGCTGCAATTGCTTAGAAGTTATGAGCTGAAATGTGATTTTCCGCCCCCTACTTAAATTTAAATTACCTTCTAACCTATACATGTTACACCTTGTTTGGAAGCTCTCGTTATTTTCAGTCTCTTTCACCCTCTTTCTTTCTTTCAGCTCCAACCTAATGAAAATAGAGGACGAAATATTCTTTTCCTTATATCGCCAACAAAAGGAATCTACCTTTTCTTTCTGGCTTGCTGATTGGAATTTTTTTTCGTAGGATGAATAGTTTCGAATATAGAGCGGTACGAAAAAGTGCATAATTATAATAAGTGGTTGAAATTGTTGGTTTAATTTAAATGAAAAATTTTATTTCAAAATGTTAAAATGGCTGCTATTACAATATATCTATAGCATATTATAGCTATAACACATTATATATATACACACACCTACATAAAAATATGCATAACCCATTTTTACATTTATTCGTAATTAAATTTCATCATATTTTTCTACTATTTCATCAAGTTCTAAATCCTTTTCTTCTTATGGAGGTGCACCATTAGTGCAGGTTCCATGGCAGGTGTCACAAACAGAAACACATTTCTAAACGAGTGCTTCTCCGCCGCTCCTTTATTTGTAGGAATTGAGGAGGGTTCAGCTTTGATCTTGGTTGATGATTTGAGAAATGCTGCTAATCTATTGTTATTCAAATTATGCTCATTAGCAGGGGCTCTGTATATGGCTAGGAACATCTTCTCACCGTCTTGTGCGATAGCTTCTGTTATTGATGAGCGGTTGTAAAAGATGTCAGCAATGTTTTATATCTGGCTCAGTTGATTTTTGAACAATGTAACTATAGTTGCTTTGCTTTTTCTATAAATAACTGATGGTATGTCGCAGCCACTGAATGCATGGAGAGGGATAATGGTTTGGGCAAAAGAAAGATCTTTTTTGTGGAAAATAATTTAGCTTCTACTTTTCCCTTGCCAGGTTTCAAAAAATAAATGTTACTCTCTGATTTTGCCAAAGCAATGTAACACGACTAGGTCTACGTCTTGCCCTTGGGATGAGAAGTTGATTTCTCTAATCCAGATCTCACAATATAAGTATCAGCATCCCCTGTAGCGACTCTCGTTTCAATTCCTTTAGCAGCCATTTTCTGTGTCAGTAATTGAACAAGCCTGGTCTTATTCCGTCCATTGGCAAGAAAATGTTCCTGTTGAACTGTGACAGACTGGTTGCGAGATTTTAAGTTAAACTGAGCACAGATATCTAGATTTACATTACGCTGTATAAATTCAATCATTTGGAGCGTTAACAGAACCAAAAGATTGAGTAGAAGAGATCTGGTTGAAGGGAACGGACGTGAGGGGAGGAAGGGAGCACGACTGTTCATCAAATAGAAGAATCGCTCCTCGCCCTGACACCACCGCTACTCTCGGCACATACAGTACTACACTTGTTTAATTATTTTACAGGTATGGGGTCTTTCTGACGATTGTTGCTTCATCACGTTTAATTAGTTTTACCATTACAATAAGGAATTTTAGAAATATTCACTTTTAAATCCCTCTGTATCTTCTAAACTATTGGTGCTACAAAAAATGTTGGGGTTTTCTGTCGGAAATTTCATGTAGTTTAATTTTGTAATTAAGTGCTTCTCGACAGAACCCATATTTTTCCGAGATATTAAAGAAAAACTGAAAACGCCCCTTTAAATCCTCTGTACCCCCGCGCACCCTCCACCACCGGGGACTTTTAGTATTTCGTTTAGGATATTACCCCAAACAGCTTTGCCAAAGTTAAAACTACACCATTTTCTTTTTCTATTTTTCCTTCGTTAACTGGACTATTTAGTGTATGTGTTAACATATGTGTGTATGCGAAAGTTTGGTGTTTGTGAGCTTGGGAAAAAATGAAGTGTTATGTTTTCCTTTTAATTATCATTTTTTCATTGGTGAATTTCCTAGCTTATTCATCTCAGTAAATTTTTCGCAGTTAGCCTCATCATGTTCAACTTCATTTAAAAGACTTTTTCAGATATTCTCCAGAAAATAAAACATTCGATTTTGCATATCGTAGGTTTTTCCTTCGTTGACTGGATTATTAGGGAAGCTGCTACCCCTTGATAAGTTAATTTTCTTTCTGAATACCCCCCTACTGATATACCCTCCTCAACCATCCCTTTGCGCAATGAAATTTATAAATAATATTAAGGACATAGATGAACTCAAGAGTCAAATTAACAGCATTTGTGGACTTCATTTACGATTTTACATTTAAATCCATTTTTTTAATTGTATTAATTCCACGTCTTAAGAAGCGAAAACCACATTGAAACAATTTCGCATAAACGTGATGAAAGCTAACAATTATCCATCCTGATAATCAAGTATTCATATGGAAGACAGTTTCAGTGCAATTCTCGAACTTGTTACATGGAGTTGTTCTACAAAATGAAGTTCAAACCAAGACATATATAGTCTCATGTTTGGAACTGTGTCAAACGTACTGCAATATTTGTTATTAATATGTGTATGAGATCAATTGTTCTTTCCACAAGCTCTGTGCGCGTGAAATGTATTACAGTAGACTCTCGATTAACCGGTATCGGATTATCCGGGACAACCCCCCCCCCCAAAAGGAAGCGCAGATTGCGGCCGTTGGAATGTGCGAGAAGACCGCATTCTTCTCAGCCCTTCCTGCTGTATTGGACTCGCCCAGAAGACGAAAATGTGGATGAAGAAGCCGTGGAACAATGGAGTAACGAAGATTCGACATTGGAATGTTGCGAAGTTTTAAGTGACGTTGATATTGTGTCCCGTGTGACTTGAAGTTCAGAAGAAACAAGGAATTTCGAAGAATGTCCTGAAAGTGATGAGGAAAATCTTGTAACTCATGAAAAATTAAGTCACGGTGACGCATTAGTATATACTGAGGCGTTACTGAATTACTTGGAGCAAGAAGATGAAAGCACACCTGCCGGAAAAAGGATATTGAGAAATCTGCGTAGTATAATTCGTCAAGAGTAAATGAAGAACAAAAACAGACTTCTATCATTTCATTCTTCACAAAACAGTGAGGTAAACTACATCTCTGTTTTTCTTTTTAATTGTACGAATTGCAAATCTAAATAACTTTAAAATGTCTTGTTGATTCTCTTTCTTTTGTATTAATTAAACTATTAAAGTCTTATTGCATAATGATTTTACATTTTCAATTACTTTTCATCAAAATTGGCATAAATTGCATTTCCCGGGATATTCGCTTATCCGGAACGAAGCTCTTCCCAACCATCCCGGTTAATCGAGAGTCTACTGTATTATAATTTTTATTATTTCGCTTTAACATCGAGTTCTTGGTACTGTTTTCTCACTGTTACACAGAAGGCTTTAGGACGAGCATAACTTTTCTTTTTTCTTACAGACTTGGGGAAGCAAAACTCTATAACAATTTTTTGAATTTTAATTTCTTATGTTTTGTGTTTTCGGCCAATCAACATTGCTTTTGCGTTCCCTTAAATGGTTTATCGAGTGCCACAACTTAGGAACCTTTGTTCTAGGGGTATAACAGTACGAAATGTCCAAATGTAAGTGTTACATTACAGCAATGTCACTGTATCGAAATATTTGCATTGTGAAAAATATCTTCTAAAAAAACAGGGATGAGATTCCCAAAAAAGCGAAAAGTCTGATAAAATATGCGAACGACATTTGAGCAATAATACTTAAGAATTTCAAGTACAACAAATATTGTGATTGCTACTGGTATTAAATCTATTCTATTTATATACAATTTTCCCTTAATGAGAAAAAGTAGTACGAATTAAAAAGAAATTATGGTACCATTATAAAGCACACATCAGTAAAACATCTGTTTGTTGAAATTAATCAGTGTGTATTCATTTTTAAAATAAAAATCAGATATAATACTCTGGATAAACATTCATTGAATTGAAATTTGGAATATTGAATACACTTTTCTAGATTAAATGGAAAGTAAACAACACAAATAGCAAAAGAAACACAAAAATGTATTAACTATATCAGTTGCCATCTTTTTTAGTACAGCTCTCTTGAACAGATCTTTTTATATTATAAGCAGTTGCTTTTCTTTTTTTGAATGGTTGCCTCTCTAGTTCGTTAGTAACTGTTTGATTTGAGTTTCTGGAGCTCAGATCTTCAGCTATATTTCCCCCCTTATTTTGAGAAATATTTATTTGATTAAAAAAAGTCGGAAAATTTTTGAAAAATCGAAGAAGTCTGAAAATCCTCCAAAAGTCGGAAGAATCTCATCCCTGTAAAAAGGAATATTCTGAAATAGATAAGCTGCAGAAAACATATAAAATGGTACTATGATCGTATTGAGTCAGTAGCACACCAAAGGTAAGAGCATAAGATGAAAAGAACACTGTTTATTAACAATAGCATTCGTGACATGATTACGGAAAAATGATTAAAAAATACTATTCAAAATGATACTTATTAAACAAACAATTATTTTGACTGCAGTCAAAGAAAAGAAATCTTACCGAAGTATGCTTCACCGGAAAGATCAGGATGAAAATTTTACTTAGTCATCTATGAGTGACTCTGAAATGAGTTCTCCATATCTCTTCATCTTAACAAGGATAGTAAAGTGTGATGAACGAGTCATCACTAATCTGTGTCTTTAAAAACACATTGTACAGAAACAAATCACTTCTGAAAACAGGAATAAAAAAGGCGACATCATCATATTGCATTCTTCTTTCGAACACCACATGCCTCACAAAAACGTTCCTTCAATTCTGTTGCCACTCAATTTCTAATTTTCGAAACCTGTTCTACTGTTGGTCTAACTATAACATCGTCTTGTGAACTGTCGGTCCAACTAAAACACACACTGTCCTCTTCACAGTAAGGAATTGCAAATTTCTACATACGTATTGTTTCCAGCTGTGTGAAGTCTTCAGATCAGAATCCTTTAATCGTTTACGGAATTTTCCAACTTTGATCATGAATAGGGGAAATAGGGAGATTCGACACTACTTTTACTTTTTTCTTATATTTCTCGAATACTTGAATTATTATCATCATAAAAAGGCTTGTTTTTAAGAAGAGTAAATGTACTTATGCTAAACTGATATCTCATTCCATCATGAAATAAATTTATTTCATAAAATCGACTATGTTCAAGTCTCCCTAACCTTAGGGATACTTGACCCTAAGCTAGGGACACTTGACCCTATGATTGGAGACACTTGACCCTACAGTAGGAAAATCTCCACAATAACAGTTTTTTTCTTAGCACAATACTTTACATACGAATAAAGTTATCTAATATATGCATCACGTATTAATTCCTTACATTTGAAAACCATATTGAATGCGTGCAAGTATAGAATTCAACTGCATATTTCTT
>BGPR01005927.1:44101-62661 GCA_013235015.1 Araneus ventricosus | reverse complement strand
AACCCAGCAACTCGTAGATGGATTCTTAGATAATACTGTTAAGGACACTTGACCCTACATTGAGAATGCCTTAACTCATGGTAGATTCGCTTCCCAGAATAATACTGTTTGGACACATGACCTACAGTACAAGATACCTTAACTCGTGGTAGATTCCTTTAGAATAATGCTGTTTAAGGACACATGACCCTACAATAGAGATACTTAACTCAGTGTGGATTCATACCTAGAATAATACTGTTTAAGGGACACATGACCCTACAGTAAGATGCCTTAACTCGTCTGAATTAGATTCGCCCCAGAATAATACTGTTTAAAGGGACACATGACCCTACAGTAGGAATGTTCTTGTAACTCGTGGTGGGCCTTTAGAATAATACTGTTTTAAGGGACTGCCCATTTTCAGAGTAGAATGCCTTAACTCGTGGTTGGATTCGCCCAGAATAATGCTGTTTGGGACACTTGACCCTAGGTAAGATGCCTTCCAACTCGTGGTGGATTCCTTTAGGAGAATGTCTGTTTAGAGGGACGCCTGACCCTAGGTAGGAATGCCTTGCTCGTGGTGGATTCGCTTAGAATAATACTGTTTAAAGGACACATGACCCTGCAGTGAGGAATGCCTTAACTCATGAGGCAGGTCGTCTAGCCCCAGACATACTACTGTTTAGGGACACATTGACCCTACAGTAGGAATGCACTTTACTCGTGGTGAATTGCCCCAGGAATAATACTGTTTAGGACCCATGACCTACAGAGTGAGGAATGCCTTAACTCTGGTAGATTCGCCCCAAGAATAATACTGTTTAAAGGACACTTGAGCCCTAGAGTAGGAATGCTGTAACTCATGGTTGATTCTTCCCCCAGAATAATGCTGTTTTAAGGACACATGACCCTAGGCCAGGAATGCAGCCAACTCGTGGTGGATTCGCTCAGAATAATGCTGTTTAAGAAGGACACATGACCACCTGGTAGAATGCAGCAATATGGTGGATTAAGCCCCAAGAATAATACTGTTTAAAGGGACACTTGACCTCTGGTAGAATGCCTTAATAATGGTAGATTCCTTTACAAAATAATACTGTTTGGGACACACTTGACCCTACAGTAGGGAATGCCTTAACTCATGGTAGATTCTGAGAATAATGTGTTTAAGGGACACTTGACTCTGTCAGTAGAATATATAACTCATGGTGAATTCACCCCAGAATAATACTGTTTAAGGGACACTTGTAACTCTATGGAAGTAGAGATGCCCTTAACTCGCAAGTGGATTCTTTAGAATAATGCTGGTTTAAACGCAAAAGAAAAATGTCAGATTAAACACAGAAGATCTTATTATTTTATTTATTTTCTTTGGAGCAAATATAGTTCTGAATTAAATATTGTATAAATATGATGAGTTCGTAAAATTGTGGAGGACTAATAATATATGTCCAAAAAGTATAATTCATGAAATTATGAAAATGAAATGACGATATTAATTTTTTTACTCGTTTATTCTTCTTATTGTTTGGTCAGTTTGTTTTACTTCGCTATTTTTTTTGCTTTAATGTTGTGGATTTTCTTGTTTCTGTTTTTTTTTTCTTCTTCCTTTGCTCCTTGCGCTTTTGTTAGATATATTTTTTTTATTGGGTGCATCTGAGGTGCAATCATAGTTTTTCTTTTCTGGTAATCACTGTGAGGAATTTTTCGTTTCTGGTAGCTGGATATGGCAATATAATCCTGGGGTGTAACAGCAAGGATTTTGATTGAAGGACTTACTTTTGACGGGATATGATTGGCCTATTTCCTTTTTCTGAATAATAGAAGGCTTACAGCATCCTCATATTGATAGCTGCTTCTCATTATCATCTCGCGTTCGTTCTATCTTGATGGACACATTTAAAAACCACGCCAGTCAATACCCAAAGGATACTGATGGACATAAATCCAATGTCCAGTAAGTGTATTAGTATTCAAATGTCAAATTCTCTAACTTTAAAGGCATTGGCCATAATAAATGCTTGAGGAAAGGGTTTTCTTCAAACAAGTTGGGCAATATTATAAATTGTAAGTGGTACTGGTTTTCAATGGATTTAATTTCGATTTACACAATGATGATTGTAAGTAATTTTTTAAACGGTAGATTAAATTGCAAAATCTAATAGTTTCCAATCTGTGAGGAACAGCGATTTTTATTAAATTAATAAATAAACACTTCTTTCTCAGTGAGGAAAAGATGGATTAGTAAATTTCAATTTTTTTTTGAAATTCTTACAAATAATTATTTCCTTATTTCAAATTATCTCATATTAAAAAGAAATTTTATCATTAAATAATTATTAGCGAACGATTTTTTGGTTATTATTCTCTATATTTGAGTTGCCATATTACCGACCAGACTCACGCAGCAGAAACTGATTCCAACCCTGATAGCACTTCGGTCTGAAGCTGCGACATCCAGAAGCTAATGAATTTGATGGGTCAAGTCTCCCTAACTTTTTCAGGGTCAAGTATCCTTAGCGGCATTTTCTAAATAATCTGAAAATTATACCGCTTATATGATTAAAATACTACGTGTCCATACACTCAAATTGAAGCTAGAATTATGCTTCAAAAGAGCTAAAAATGTTTTAATTTATCACGTCTTCAATAATAAAACTTCCTATCCACTGAGGAGGAATGAAAAAGCCAAAACACATTTACCTATATACCATTACGATGGCTTTTTAACATTGAATTAAATCTATAAAATGACCATGTCAAAGGTGAAATAAAAGTTAAAAGAAATACCAATATCTCACAAGCTAAGAAAATCACGTATTCAGTCTCCTAGTTTCTATGACAAGTTCTTTTAATAAGTTACAAGTGAGTAAGTTACTTAGTAAGCAATACGTAACTTCCTGTTGGACTGAAGCTCGCACTGACTACCCGTATCGTCTCGCCCACCTCATAACGACATCATTATCGTCTAGATTACGAAATCATCTAAGCAGTTACAACTTCACAAACCAATTCCGATCTATTCATCTCATCGGCAATCCCTATTATTGGAGATTCCGTTTGCGTGATGTTTGCCAATCTGAATGCATTTCCTTACTCATCACGCAAGAGCGTCCAGGCTGAGTTTAATTGGGAGATGGTTAGCAAACATTTCCTGTAAAAATATTTACAAATGTGTTCAAATTTCGCATTAACTGGTTCTCTCGATGTTGGTCTCATTTTCCGATGAGTATATATTGCGCTAAATACCAGATGGGCTTTATAATAAGAGTTGTAAGTTTATGCGTGTGTCATGAAATCATATTTGTAATATTTGCAGCTGTTACAATTATTATAATAAGCTATCAGGAGCAAAATAAATAATATTTAAAACTATTAGATATACCAGGTGTTGCTTGAATTGCACTTTTAATGCATTTATTTAAGAGTTTACGCAGTTTTTGATCGTATTGTTTAATGCATTTATTTAGGTTAAATTAGGTAAGTGCTGGCAATCCTTCGAGTACATATTTTATATATATCGAATTTGAATATATTTTTACTTTTTCCCATAAGACATTTATAATATGTAGCTTTCAACAGCTGATTTGATATGTGTTAACTTTAACCTTTGCTATAAATATTTGTTATAAATAGTTCAAATTTTTCTCTCAAATACTGAAGTATAAGAAAGGTTTTAATGAAGGTTTTGTGGCAATTAATTAAATGGTTTAAAATTTTCAATAGTACCTATATTGAAGATGATTTCATCAGGAACAATACTGGGTGTATCAGAAAGTAAAAAATAATACGTACGCATAAACTTTGTTTTCCTTGAAAACAAGTAATATAAAAACCAATTTTAAAGTCAATTCCTACTTTGGTCAAGAAAGAAAAGTTTTATTTTAGAAATTTTTTTCTCCCATATAAAACTAAAATTAATTAATTAATTTTAATTAATGAATTACTATTTGAAAAACTGTATTAACATCAAGTGTCATCCACTACAAGTTTTAAAAAATGTATTTGAAGTTCAGTGGATGAAAAAAAAGTATTTTATAAACGATTGAAAATTTTACTCATTGTTTGGTAATCCTAATCTTGGCAACAAACTTGGTGACTTGGCGATAAATTTGGCGACCTTAGCGACAAATTTGGCGATTTTGCGGCAAAGTTGCGAGGCTCTAATAAATAAAATTAATTAGTTCAATTTAATTAATCAATTAATATTTGGAAAAACTGTAATAACATCAAGTGTCATCCACTACAAGTTTTAAAAAATGTATTTGAACTTGAGTGGATGAATAAAAAGTATTTTATTAACGATTGAAAATTTGAACAAGATATATATATATATATATATATAGGGAGAGTGCGAACTAATAGTAGGAATTGAAAAACATCCATGGGGGTTCAGCATTAGTCCGACAGACACAGCATAGGGTGTCTTTACAACCGAGGCAGAGGGGATTGTCATTGGCAGGTGTTTTTACTTTTTTTTCCAACTGTAAATATATATTTACCTCTATGTTTTGGTTTCCATCGCGTACAAACTATTTTTGCGTTTCTCATTCATTTATATGCATACTTCATAGCATTTGTGAGGACAATTTTAAGAAAACGTATGCGAAAGTTTCGATTTCTATAGCGCGCAAACAATTTTTGTGGTTCTCATTCATTTATATCATACTTCATAGTATTTGTGAGGAAAATTTCAAGAAAACGTATTCGAAACTTTCGATTTCTATGGGCTACAAAATATTTAAAATTTTCACTTTTATTACATTATTCTTTAGCCTTTTTTGCTAGTCAGCAGAAGCTCTTCAACTGAGCATGCGCAATGGAAGCATAGTTTCTAATTAATAAAAAAATTATATTAAATTAATTGTCACAAAATATTCCTTGTCCTTCACAGTATTTGTCAGCAAAATGTGAAGAAAATCTATTCAGTTGTTTGGATTTCTATAGAGCAGAAAAAAAAACTGGCGTATTAGTTTTATTTATATGGATAGTAATTATCTACTTGATGATACTCAGGAATTGCTCAACAAATAGATGTGTCATGCTACTAACCTCCACATAACTTTTCCGGGTCTGAACTGAAGGATGTGAAGCGAAGAGTAGAATAAACAGTTGCGCGGGAGCCGAGGTGGTAGACGCCGTTAATGAAGTTTGTCTCTGCACAGAGTGTGCGCGTTCTTGTAGGAGTTCTCGAAGTGAACTCCGAGTGAGTAATTATGAGTAATCTTAAACGTGAATCATAATTGAACATATGTATAAAGCTCGTATTTAATCATATATAGTAGTACTAATAAACTAGTGAAAGAAAAAAGTGAATTTATTGAAGACTGGAGTACACAGTTATTACAAGATATAATTTTCCAATGGTATTATAAAAATTACAAATAAGCAAAAATATTTTCAGTTAAGAAAAATATAGCAAAATAATGCACCTCGGAAATCAAGTATAACTATTAGAATTTCATGATTCGATTTAAAGATAAGAACTGATCTCTATGCATTGCTTGGTGTTTCTTGGCGGAAGCGACTTCTTCACACTGTACACACAAAAGGGCTTAAAATTTGCTTCATAAAATTCCTTTGATTATAAACTGATAAAATGACGATTATCATGCTTACTATATCTGACTGTGTTGAAAAAAAATTGGCGATGTTCATTCTTTTGGAGATAAGAATGCTTCTAAAATTCGCGTAAATTAACATACAGGCATTCCATATTCAGCAGAAATTTTTATTATGGTCATTAGATGAGCTTTCTATATAACTTTCACTTCATGCATTGTTTTACAAAACTCAAATCTGTTGTATCTTGGGCAATCGGCAGTTTGTCTCAAAAATCGTGAAGTACTTGATACATAATTTTATTACTTGTCGAATTTGTCTTAAGACTTTGAAGAGCAAATGAAACCTTTATAGAGAGGTGAATTAAAGTTTGAACACTAGTTTATAAATATTTCATGTTTTTCTCAGCAGAATCCAAAAAATTACGACAGAGAAACCATGGAAAAGTGGTCATACGAAATTAGAGATGTTTCATATTTAGAGAACATCTGTTCTTTCATTCTTAGTTTAACTTTTCCTACAGTGCTTTCTACATTGAAATCACTTACTACCTCTGTCTTCTGTTGCGAAATATGGCATACATTTTGAAATAATTTTTGTCTCGATTTATGATATACATTTAGAAGAAACTGCTATATTAGTTAAGTAGTTTCAAGTTTACAGATGATATACGTAAAAATAATTTAAAATATAAATCACAAGAGTCATCTGGCGTTGTCTCAGTGTTATTTAGAACATCATAAATTCGCTCATTACTCTCTCATGACAAAATGTTACCTGAGGAATCTTATTGGAATATCAATTTATTGGTTATATCAATTACTTTTTCTTTGCAGTACAACACTCCTTCCATCAAAATTGTCCATTTCGTAAGTACAGCGAGTGTTATTTTATTTTATAAAAAATATTTGTCAGACTTCATGGAAGCCAATTGTCTATTTACTATCAATTTTTATTTAACGGCTATTGCCAGGCAAAAGTCTACTTCATGAGAAAATTACTTATTTTATCTATTAAGTTTAAAAGTTTCATACTGATAGTTCTGAGAAATTCTAGTTTGTCGCGTCCTTCTCAAAGTGACTAAAATCTGTTCTTCACTGAAGTCTTTGAAGTTTTAGAAATTTTTTCGAATGCGAATTATTTATACTAGTCTTTGCTTTTATTAACAACAACGAAATTAGAATTAGATTTGTGTCCGTTACCAAAATGACTAAAATGTTTTAATAGTGCCAAACTTGGCAAACATTGAAACCATTAAAAATGACACTATATTGAAACGGACTCAAAAAGCAAAATTCCTTACACATACATCGGTTTTAATGTTTTCAAGTGGCATTTCTGCCAAATAAAAAGAAAACCGAACAACGCGTGTCATAGTCACTGCGTATCAAATACATTTACTGAAAAACAGACAAAATATCCAACGCTCACGTGAAAACAGGACCTCGATTCACTTCATGAAAAATTCATGCAATATTTTCGGAGAGAAGGTGTATTATCTTGAAAAAAAATTTGCAAAAATATAACGTTTAAATTTCCAATTAATTTTTGCAGGTTTTGTTAGCAAGTTACCAAAACTGGACTACAGAAAATAATGGTAAACCTTAGTTATTAGTTCTTTATTAGTGTTTGCTAGAATAACAACAGTACCCCTGAGAATCAACAAAATATCCCTCTCTAATCATTAGCTTTAAGACGAACAAATGACAGCATCCCGGAATCCTTCTGTTTACCCCCATACGGGCCGGAGCCCTAAGCCCTCATGAACCCTCCTTCCACAACGGCAAACCTTTCTAATCCCATCGAAGCCCGCACGACAAGCTCTTCCACAAAAGCTGCTCCTGAATAAATAGTGCAGTCTTTAGCAAGCAACAAGTTAACGCTTGTCTTATCTTGCATGTGCCATGGGTGATAGCTGCCAGGGGACCCCGCATAATGGGGACCGCCCTGTGAGAACTTATCTCTCTTGACCATGAGGCGCAGGGGCGTAATGATGACTGGGGGTATTAAGGGAGCAGCTGTGGGATTGCTTCATGGAGTCCCAGGAATATTCGAACTGTGTTTGTCGAAGACAGTTGTCTTCAGGATTTGGTAGGGGGGTGATTGGGGGTAGGAGGTTGCCACGATGGAATCGTCAAAAGGAAGAGGCTTCTAATTAGAAAAATTTACGCGACAGTTGAAACTTTGTTCCCTGGCGTTGATCATTCGGATGGGACGGAGTAGGAATTGAATGGGGAGTAAGTGAGTTGTTGGAAGTAATGGAAGGGTAATCACAATCTCTCCCAAGGATATTCATAATATAACTGATATTTTAAAGTTTTGATAACTGTATAAAGTGTGATTCATTTAGCAGTAAGCATCAAGTTCTTTATAAAATACCGTTCAGGGAATCTTAAAATATGTCTTTCAAGGGATTAAATAAAAAGTTCGTTAAGGAAATTTAAAAATTTAATTTGTTTTGAAATTTAAAAGGATGTGTTTCCAAAATCTGCATCATGGAGAATCAGAAATATTCGAGTGTTGTTTGTCAAAGACAGTCGTCTTCAGGATTTGGTATGACAGGGGATTAGGGGCTACCACGATGGAATCGTCAAAAGGAAAAGGCTTCTAATTAGAAAAAATTATGCGATAGTTTAAATTTGCACCCCTGGCTTTCATCTTTCAGATGGGATGGAGCAGGAATTGAATAGGGAATAAGTGAGTTGTTGATTGAAAACAATCTCCCAAGAATATTCATAATATAACTGAATTTTTTAAGCTATGATAACTGGATGCATTTAAAAATAAGAAATTTTTCGAATTAACTTCTCTATCAAATACATGGTTCAAAGGATTAAATCTGTTATAATTATAAAATTCATTTAATTAGAATCTAAAAACTTTTATTTTATTATTTTTTAAATATTTAATTTTTGAATGCCTGAAAATTTTTATAAATAAAATTATGACAAAAAATCGTAGAAAATGAGAATAGGAGATGAAATATTATGTATTATTGATAAATCTTGATTTTCTTTCTTAATACGTCTAAGTGAAATCAAATGCCGACTTTTTTACATTGTTTTTCCCTGAATATTCAAAATATATTCCAGAGATTTGTTCCAAGAAGAAAAAAATATTAATATGCTTTAAGATTCTTTAAAAAAAAATATAAAGTTATTTCAGAGAAAATCTTTCAACCCTTACACAATTTTTAAAATCTGGACATTTTCTAAAATATTTTCTATATAACAAAATATTTGCTACAACAATTGAATGGTTTAACAATGAGTTGAAACAGATAAAATAAGACGCTCGTATTTTTAATGATTTTTTTGAAAATAAATCGATATTAAAATCCTAAAAAGTTCTTAAAGGTATTTCTTTCTATAAAATCAGTTCAAACAGAATTGTTTACGCTATGTTACTTTGGATAGCGCAACTGTGTAAAATATAGCAGTACAGACGATGAAAATATTTGACAATAAAAGCTTTAAGTAAAAAATAATTAAAAAATGGAAAAAAGATAAAATAAAGAAAAAATAGCCTGAATTCCAGTCGATTTGAATATCGTTTGAAATTTCTGGATCTACAATAATATAATTTAAAAGGCTTTGTGCACAAATATTCTAATTGCAGAAACTTATTCGAATGTTAGAGATTTAATGAAGCTCTTATAAATTTCGAAATTCCTTCTGAGGATAAAACTTACTTATTTGAAATTATAGAATGTCATCGAATTGTAGAGAAACAGAATATTTTAAAAGGCATGAGAATTATAAAAATCCAAATTTTGATTTGGAATATATCCTGATTTTAAATTTTAATTAACCTATCTCAGAAAATATTGAAATAAAAGTTTTTATTATGGTTAGTATTGTTTTAAAATGAATTATAAATTGCTGCTTTGCCATTTTGAATGTTCCAGATAAAAGACAATATTAGAGATATGATATTATTTTTGTTATTTAATTACACTGAAGAAATTCTCCTTTATTTTTACGCGGTATGTAAATAAAATTGACTTATAATTTTTTCGGATAAATTATAAAAAAAACATACCTTGTGTTTATTATACAGTGCTCCATTGCTATTGTACGGAAATTTTGACTGAGAGCAATGATATAACAGGATAAATTGATTTCACAAAATATTTATGATTTATTATTTTTTCAATAATTTAATTGGTATTCAATGTTATAAGATAATGTTTTCGATCATTTTAATTTGTTTGCTTTATGGTGTTTCGATTAATTTCAGGGAAACTGTGTTTCACACTTGATTCCAATTTATATGAAAAACAATGAAATATGGCAAAGCCATATTTTCAAAAACGGGAACATCGGAAGGAATTTCACCTTTCTCGTGTAAATCTCATCAGAAAGCATCTTAACTTGTGCCAATTTTGACAAAAAAAGCCCACGCAGAACTGTTAAAGAAATTTTTATAACATATTTCATTTAGCAGTTATAGACTCGAAGCCCTAATCACCTTTCGTTTCTTTGTCTATTACAGAACAGAAAGCCGTCTCTTACCCCCGTAACCGTGACCAGACCGGTCACTGAACGTTTGATGGGCAAGACACGGGAATTTTATTTAAGACAAAGAAAAACAAAATAAACAAAAAGAAGGAAATATATACATTATGTACAGCACAGGCATTTTCACTTTTACACTATTTGTTCGTAATAGTCTTCTTTTCTTTGGATGTTGAAATACCTTTCTTTCATTTGAAGGGGGAATGTCCGGGAATTGAGCTACTTAGTTCAGCTCGCTGGAAAGTTGAAGGCTAGGGAGGCCGGAAAAGATCTCTGTTTTCGCTAATGAATTTGATAATCCCACGAATTTTATGCCTGGAGACGAGGTCATTGGCAACCCTTTTCAGCCATTCTTGTTCGAAGTTTGGCGCTGGCTTCCTCATATGCAAAGACACTGTATAAATACACTCCGTTGCATAGTGAAGTGCCGTGCCAATTCCACCACAACTGCAATAATCTCAATGTCTATTACAGAATAACACACACTCTCTGCAAGCCTGTGATTCCCAAAATGCGCGCCGCGGTGCCCCGAGGAATCTTGATGTCTACATGGGGGCGCTTCAATATATTTTATATAAATTTCATCATTTTATTTACATTTTTAATTCAATTTCATCGAACGTGACATTTTTACAGACCACTTATCAAAGCTTATCTCCTGGATAGTTAAATACATTCAAAATAATAATATCTATAATTTCACATGGATTCAAGATCCATTTAATGTTACAGCTATTCATCTACTCCGATTGATCTACCTTGTGACATTTCATTAACCTTCCGTCGGGAGCATCTAATCTGTGAGATGAAGAACCCATATTTTTGTGTGCCCAAATACGGGTTTTACTGAGAAAGGTGGGAGACCTCTAGTATCTTCCTGGCTTCCTACCACTCACTCTAGGGTATAGTGGTTTTTCTCTACTGCTCCTTTGATGTGAGTGAGGGGCGCGTTAATTTGGTAGATGATTCGGGCCCGATTACGTTTGTATTTTTGATTTCCTAATTTTTCCTCAATATTTCTTTTTATATACCTGCAGAATTTCTTATACCTGTGTTCCAGCCCTATTTCAATTATGATCGCTATTTCTAATATATTGTTTCAAAATTGTCGAAATATTTCAGGCTCTCATCGGCAACAGTTTTCATTGCTAAGAAGCCACTAAGGAGCATCATCTTAAAGAACCCGCCCTGAACCATAGGGTAGAGAATTGAACCATAGGGTCAAAAATTTATTGAAAAATCGGGAGTGCATTTTGCGACTTGAAAAGATCTTCAAATTCTGTGCAATAAGCTTAATCAGTACTAAATTTTGGACTTGATTGGAGTGCCCCCCCGGTTTAAGGAATTTTTATTATTATTTTCTTGAACTTGGTGTCACTCTATTACTCGGTTAACTGTTCTCGAGTTTTCGACGATTTTAGGAATTGTTTCGGTTTCTTTTGAATTATTATCTTGTCCATTGTAAAGTTTTCACATCTCTGGTGTGCTTCTGTGCAGTTTTTGCAATGCGTATTGTCTCTCGATTTTTGTTTGTAACTGTTTGGTTTTAAATGCTATTGATTTTAATTTGGTTATCTTTTGTATGTGTTTTGTGGTTTAATGTTTAGTTTTTGCTCTTTGTGTTTTTGCATTCTGTGTTTTTGCTCTTTATCCTTTTGTGTTCTGTGTTTTTAATGTTAAGCCTTTTGTGTTTTGCGTTTTTGCTTTTTATCTTTTTGTGTTTTGTGTTTTGTGTTTTTGCTCTTTATCTTTTTTTCTGAGTACACCGTTGTCAACGATGATTTTAAAATTGTTCTGCTCACCCATTGGGGTTCTTTGTAAACTCGTTTTTAATGCAGTTCATTTCTTTTGTTTTATGCTTCCCCTCCGGCCTGTGGAAGGCCTTACACCCTCCAGGGTAGGCTGGGCCGGAGCGGGTTGTAAATGAATAAATAAATTGCTAAGGAGCCTTACGGGGAAATAAACGTCAAATATCTCTTGAATTCCTAGACATTGTGTTAGTTGAAATTTCTATGAAATACAAAAAAGTTATTATTTATAAACGCATATATAGGTTTGCATCACGGAATAGTTCAGTTTGCTAAGCTGTTTCTTAAGCCTAAGCAAAAATTTAACTTTTAATCTCACAAACGAATTTCGCTCGAACTTGTTAGCATTTGCATTACGCCAGACCAAAAGGCCCAAAATTTATCAGAGCGAAGCTAACTGAGTTTTGGTTGTCAGTTAAAGATGAATATCCACTTCTAAGTGTTAAAGTTCAGGGAATTTTAATCCCGTTTGTTACTTCATATTTGTGCGGATACTAATTTTCAGCAGTTGCTGACAGGAAGGGTAGCTGTGTCTAATTTAATTCCACCAATTGAGAAAATATGTAGTGATCGACAGGCTCAACCATTCCACTAATATTTATATTTATTAAAACTTGTTCAACAAATTATAATATAAGCTAAAATGTGTTCTACATAAAAAAACAATTATACTGAAAACAGCTTCGTAAAAAAGTAAAACTAATAGAAAAAGAGGCATAATAATGCTGTACTTGATAATAGTTGTTTACTTTTTTCATTCAGTCTGAGGTAATTCGAATCACAGACCTTTTCACCTGACTGTCGGTTCCTCTATAGAAAATTTATCCGAATTTTGGAATTTTAGAATTCCAACAGGCGGCGATACTTGACAACGTCCATCTGCCTGATTCTTTTCTTATTTTTGTTTCTATTATTGTCTTGATTTTGTCCTGTGATAGGTTTCTCATTTTGTTAGTTAACTTTTGGAGTAAAATTTGTGTCTTATTTATTTTAACCTATCATATACAAAAACTACTGATTATTTTTCAAAACTTAGTTGTTGGAACTGTCTTGACAAAAATCTAGATTCACCAAGATGGAGAGAACAGAAAAAATTGGAAAACCACTGCTATAAAGTAACATTCTTTTGACAATACTATTCAAGCAATTCCATATATTGAGGGATCAGAGTTAAAATGAACCAAGTCTATGTTTCGCCTATTTCGCACTAATAATGTCATGGTAGAGTGGAAATGTTATTTAGTTCTGTGTAATTATGCTTAAGATCTATAGATTACGTTGTATCCACCAATGAGCATGACGATATAGAAGTCCACTGTTATTTTAATTGCAGGTAATCAACTTTGAGGTCTGTTATTGGGAAATTAATTTCACGGACTTTGCTAACTCTACTTTAACTCTGTAGCTTCTATGTATTTGAGAAACTTGGTAACCTGATCATTTCTTTTCACGAAATCAACAGAAAGGCCAACAAAATAAAAGGTGTTACAGGAACATCGACGAAGAGACTTGAAATATGACAGCATTACCCTTATGCCCAAACCGGCATTCGGAATGCTCTTCCGCAGCGAGCACCTGGCGAACATTGCCGAGTAATCCTCCCGCTTAAATCGTCGATCCCAGGAGTGTTGTGTGCATTGCAATTCTCTCCGCTCTTCCCTGTCCAAATTATTCTAAATTTACAACCGTTTCCCAGCAGTGGCGTTCCATTACAAACGACTTTCGTTATTCCTGGATCGTTTCTGTGGTGGCCGCTCCACTGATCCCTGCTATTAGCCGCCACCATTGATCATCATTACGTCAGTAGCGGTACTGGCACGGATCAACAAAAGCGTAATGGAGATTTGTGGACCCCGTAGAAAACAGTGTGACAATTGGGCTCGAGAAAAGTAGCAAAGGGGGTTTCGGGGCTAAAAAGGGAAAACGCCAGGCGCAAATAAATATCCCTGTTGTGATCATCCATTCTCAGGACGGAAGGCTCCAGCCACAAAGTGCTTCTCCCTTTTTTCCTTCTATTGTTTCGTGTTCTGGGAAGCTTGTTTATTAACTGGCAATTACTCTACCCATTACTTGGTTAGTTAAGGCTTTCCATTGGTTTTAGAATAGTATTAATGCGATTCTTAGGCATTAACGTAATCTTCACGGTGTATACGTCTTGAGCTTGCATTAAGCTGCAGCAAAAAGCATATGTCACGTAATTCACAAATGTAGTCTGAGCCAAGAGCGAAGATTCTTAGCATGAAAAGATTATTAATGGTGACATTCTTCATTCACATGTTTATTCTTTCTTTAAGAGTAAAATGAAAATGAAGTAAAGTTTTGAGTTGATTGCTCTTCAGAATAACCAAATGAATATGTACTTATCGCCAACAATTATTTCGAATACAAGGTATAAAACATTGAATACAATAAAAATCAGTTTAGTTCAGGATAAAAGAACTTGTAAACATAATATCGTGAACAAAGTGTAAGAAATTAACATGATTAACTTTCTCATATAGAAAATATGCATGAAGAAAGTATTATAATCCTTACAAATTTAATCTCAAAATATTACTGAATAACGATCATTCGTCGAACTCATCGTTCTACAGATTTCTCTAAGTTTGGTAGCACTAGCTTTGTATTTATACCTAAATGTACGTGTCACTCGAAAGCGCAATAAGCTAAATGAATAAAATGCATTGCATATACATATAACATAAACGCACATATAAATTTCTTACATTCATTGCAGTACATTAAATTTCTCTAATAAAAAGAAAGTAATTACAAATTTGTCGCAATTGTGAATATTTCTTTAAGACGCAAGTGCAATGATTTTACCTCTTGTTATAAATGAGATTTTTACGTGGAAGTATCCTAAAAAGTTCATTGTAGATAAAATGGCATGTATGTTTCTGATTTAATGCACTCTACAAAAAATGATGTTAACATTTAAGAATTTCAATGCGGTCAACAATTAAATGTAAGGAAAATTTCCAATGGACAGAAATTAAATCAGATATATAGAAAAGTTAATTAATTTGTGAACTTGTATCTTACATCTTTTTGAAAAATACATTGCTTTTATTACGTCAATAGTTGTTCTAAGACTTCTTAGAAAATCTGAATCTATTGAATTAGAAGCTGATTACTATTTTCATGGAATTTGAAATTTTACGACGATAAAACATATTAGGACACCTCGCGCATACTTTTGAGGGATATAGTTTGCTGAAAGACTATTTGAAATAATTTAGGAAAAACTCAATGTCTGAAACACAATAATCGTTTGCTGGTGAGAAGAGAATCAGTTCTGAAGTAAAAAAAGGTTTTAATCAACAACAAGAGGTACATTTGAGAAATACACACTGGTTAACGTAGGAACAAAAAGTTCTGCTGATGAGCTGTAAAACATGTTTAACATCATTGCCCCATCTCAATCAAAGAACAAGAAGTTCTGCTGATGAACTGCAAAACATGTTTAGAATCGTTGGCCCATCACAATCAAAGAACAAGGAGTTCTGCTGATGAGCTGTAAAACATATTTAAGATCATTGGCCCATCGCAATCATTCTGAAAGATTTATGATTTATTTTATGCCAATACGTGAGAGGAACTCCGGTGTCTTATTTCTCTCCGTGATTTCTTGTACGTCATTCTGATCCATTCAATGGAACGTGGTTAATATAAAGTTGGCAGAATTACAATAAAAATTAGGATTTCTCAAAAAATTTGAATTAAGAAAATCTTTATCTAGAGTTGTTTGCAGTGAGATAAACGGACAACCGTTAAGCTAAAACAGGCAGATACGATTTATTTTTAACAGCTAGCAATAATTTACTGTTTTAAATAAAATATAATAAAATAAATTATATAATAAAATGAATGAACAATAAGTAGTTTTAATAAATATATTGAGAATATTTATTATTGAAAAATATTTTAATAAATAAGTAATTGCAATAAATAATGATTATGCAACATTTATAATACACTTCCATACTTTGAAAATTTAAAATACAGTCCAATCCATATCTGAAATGTTTAAACTATTATTTAAAAAGTCAGAAATTCCGTATGGGTTTTTTATTGAATACATTAAGACGTAAAAAAACAGTACAAACGTAGTAAACACAAGGCACGGTCGTATTTAACAAAAAAAAAGCATTACAAAGCTTAAAAACTTTTTTAATTATGTGTTTTTTCTGCAAATTAATCAAAATAAAGACGATTTATAGACTATGTGTGACATTATATTATTAGGAAATTCAGGGGAACAGAGGAAGAATTCAATTTTAAATAATTCGAGTTAGAACAGTTCCAATGTATTGGTCATCAAGTTGTTTGAAGAAAATATTTTTAGATACAATTGAAAATGGCACAATATTACTAATAGAATAATAACGAAATGTAAATAAATATTTACCAGATTTCCTAGTTAGTATCCTGAGATTAACGAATTGATAAAATAAGGCAAGGGGGAGGAAAATAATTTTAGTCTTTAGAATATAATATAAAATATATACAGAACATATAATAGTATTTATTTATATTAATATAGAACTTATATAGAAACGCTCTTTAAGAAAATCTGCTAGTAACAGAAAAATTCCATTCACAATTACTGCCATCATTTTCGTTCCTTTTTTCTTTGTCATTAAATATAGATGTAATTAGTATTTCAGTATCGAAGAAATTTTCCTAGAAATTTGCGCTATTTCTAGAAATCGCGGAATTTTATTATTTCCGGAAATGTATCGAAATAATATTATTGATTCGACATTCAGAGAGAAAAGCCAGAAATAACCAGTTCTGTTATGACACCAAATGTGGGTAAAGGTAGTGAAATTCTACAGAAAATAAAGTGAGATTATGAATGCACATTATTCTTTTTGTACTGAAATCTAATCGGCGTCAAATGATATTTTTTCTCATTGAAATAAAAGCCACCAATCCAAAATAATACAATAAATTTCTGGTTCAAATACGTTTTGAAGGGTATTTTCCGTGTAAACGTCTCTCAGGAAAACAAAGTGGTCATAAAATACAGGACCCATTCCAAAAATTAATAAAAAAAAAACTGATAATGTTTCAACTAAGATACTTTTTTTAAAGGATAGCACATCTAATTTTTTTTCAGAGAGGTAACACGCCGTTACGGAGGTCGTAAATTATTGGACATTATATTGGATTAATTATTTTTGAGAGCCATTATCTGCAGAACTATTTAGGCTAGAAGAAAAATAAAAGCATGCTAAGAAATTTTAAACTAATTAATTTGTTAAATCAATTGTAATTCGAAAATTTAATGGTTTTCGAGATATACAAGAAAAACTAAGAAAGGAAACCAGAAAGTGCATCAGCTTCTGCTGATCGGCAGTCATCGCGTATGTAAATCTCTCGCTGTAGCAAATTTGAAATGTCATAATGGTACGCCATTTATCTGAAAAAAAACTTTTTTATATGCTCTCTCATTTGAAAAAAGCAGTTCTAACATTATTAGTTTTTTCTTATTAATTTTTGAAATGGGCTCAATAATTTATAACCACCCTGTGTTATAACCCCCCCAAACACGAATTGTTAGTTTAGTGATTTTAATGAAAATTCATATGCTATAAATTTTTTAAATGAACAAATCAGTAGAAATTTTATACAAATTCCAATTTATCTGAGTTACATGTTTCGGATTATTACGCACTACTCATGCCATAATGATTTATTATAAAGATTATTTTAGAAACAAATAATGAAGATTAATTTCGCCATTCTGACATCAAGCAGCCAGATAAATTAGTCTAGACTTGAAATCAGAATAAAATTCCAAATGAATGACTATAAATGTATCACAGTTTTGCAAAATGTGCAACAGAAAGAACGAATACCTAATTTATTAAAAGAGCTCTACCTACGTTTAGATAGCTTTCATATTTCAGGATATTATTTGAGGTGGTTTGAAATATCTTAATTGCACGCTGTTATTTGCTTTAGGTAATTTACATCATCAAAATGATGTATTTAAATTTTTACACGCAGCAAAAAAATTTAGGAATTATTATTTTTTTTACAAAAATGTTAATTTATTTTAATATTTCTTTCTATAAATCTTTAATCAATACAAACAGTCGTTTTTTTATGGTATTGAAAGGATCTGCCTTCATTGGATACTTTTTTAATCATTATCTCTACTTATATATATATATATATATATATATATATATCAACGTCATGAAAACCAATAAATGTTGAAATAAAATGGAGAGACTGTAGTTAATCAGTAAAAGCGTATAGATGCTCATCAGGGTAAGTAAAATCTATAAGAACCGCTAAAAAATTAGTGAAATCATAATGTTTTCTGCGAACAGTGCTGGCATAAAGCTAAAACACTGTCCTTTACCCCGAACATTATGATAAACCAAGTTATTACTTCGTTCGGTTACGTATTTATATGAGCATCTATACGCTTTTACCGATAAACTCAAGTCTTCCATTTAATTTCAATATTGATTGATTTTCTTGGCATTGATATATATATATATATATATATATATATATATATATATATTAACCTCTAAAGCTTGTCCACAACCAAGCTGCTATATTAATTGTTTAAAACCCATTTACTTGGATTGTCTATTTCAATACTTTTAATAACAACAGAGTTTTTTTACTTGTTGACATATAAATGCTTAAACTTGATTTTTTTATT
>BGPR01005927.1:17297-39495 GCA_013235015.1 Araneus ventricosus | reverse complement strand
GAATGAAATACCAAATATTAGAAATAATTTTAGAACCTAAACTGAGAGATGCGCCAACGGGAGACGTGACAAAGAATGAGCCTAAAGCGTCATGTAGGGTCTCATGGTATCTTTAGTATTTTCAATTTTTTAGATTTTATTTAAAATTCATGTATTGTTAAAATATTGACTTTTTAGTATAGGATTTGATTCTTGATATGTTTTGTTTACTTTATTTCTGTATGATTATATACAATTTATATATATATGTAATAATCTCGCTTAATGTTGCTTTAAAAATTCTAATATTACATATTTTAGTCTTAATGTATTCCAAAATCACTTTTCTTAAACTCCAATTTCGTTTTATTTCCCACGCTGGAGGTATATTAAATCTCGCGTTTTGGCGTATTTATTACTAAAAGACTATTCTAATCGCTTCCACGCGCCCACATAAATCTCGAAATCAGCGACTTGTTGGCACTATACTTTTCCCTAAAGCACTTACGTATTTTACTAAAAATAGCTATTATTCCCTTCACTTTGATCACGTGTCTATATGTTAAATCCCTACCTGAGAAAATGCAGGGAATTTCTTTTCTCTTTTGACTTGAAACCTTTAACTAAGATGCACGTATGTCCGCCACTCTCCTTAAAAATGACTTAAATATTTGGATGATAAAAGAAAATTACCTAATAACGCGGCTCGTTAATGACTACAACCAAGGAGACATTTTATATATATGTAACAATCTCACTTAATTTTGCTTTAAATTCTAATATTATATGTTTTAAAATCTTAGTACAGTATTAATGTATTCCAAAATCACCTTTCTTAAACTCCAGTTTCGTTTTATTTCCCGCACTGGAGGTATAATAAATCTCGCATTTTGGCATATTTATTACTAAAAAAATATTTTAATCGCTTCCACCCTCCAACATAAATCGCGAAAACAGCGACTTGCTGGAGAAATACTTTTCCCTAAAACACTTACGTAATTTAGTAAAAATAGCTAATATTCCCTTCACTTTGATCACGTGTCTAGATGTTAATCCCCTTTCTGAGAAAATGAAGGGATTTTCTGTCGCTTTTTACTTGAAACTTTCATACGATGTGTACGTATATTCCGCCACTCTCATAATTTGTTGAGTAATAAATAAGAAATAGCTCTTTATTCGGCCTTTTAATGACTACAACAACGAAAACATTTCATATATATATATATATATTTGCAGAGTTACTTTTTTATGAATTTATATTATTTATTTCAACATTTACTCGTTCATTAATTTGTATTTGAAAATTAAGATTTTAATTTAGTTTTTTTAAACTTTTCTTTACCTCAATACCATTTATTATACTTGATCTTTCTTAATAATATTGAATGCAAGTATAATATTTTAACAAGCAGGAAAAATATTATGAAATTTGTTTTTAAAAAAATCCGTTATCTTTACTGAAAAATGATATGTTTCGTCACTTTTAACCACTTAACTGAATAGTTTTCTTTGCTACCTAATAAGATGACTCCTCCTGTTTTGGAAAGGGGCTGTCGTTTTCATTCATCTAAGAAGGCATAGGATACTTAAGATGTTTATGGATTCTACATATTTTTTGTGTCAAATTATAAAGCTAATTAATGATTCAATTTTAGTTTATAAGACTAAAATTTCGATAATTCGATGCACGAGTATTCTCGGGCTGTGAAGTTAAGCGGTTAATTTTTATTAAGTTCGGAAAAAGTAAATCTCTAAAAAGAAGTTTGAATAAGATCAAAATTTAATTACAAAACATTTTAAAAGAAATTCTTCCAATTTCTCAAAAAATACTGAAGTCACAAGAATGTGACGAGTGTTCATGATTTTTTTAAGAAGCTGGTGTGTGTATTTGCGAACTCGCGTTAGAAATTGTACTTCTTTAGACACCATTGATGCATTCGGATAAGTGAACACTTCAGTGGTGATATTTAACAGAGCGAATGATTCAGGTTAACTTACACACACATATGAAAGCATGGAAATAGTACTTGAAGGTCTTTTTAGATGATTGGCTGATATGGCCAACCGTTTCAATTTTTTGGTTGTTGTTGTGGTTTACGATTTTGATTGCTCTTTCATAAGGTTGTAAGGTTTTTAATGGCATTTTTTGTTCATTTTTCTGAACTGCAGCTACTTTTCCTGCATTCTATATTATTGACAAAACTCTGCATTAGTCTTTCCCGTTTCGCAAACTAGAATAAAAAGAAAATAACACTTGCCGCAATTGTTTACACTTCAATTATAGAGCTTAGATCTAATATTTAGTTATTAAGTATTTTAAAATTTATTTGTAAAATTTACGTATAATCAATCATGTTAAAATTAATATTAATGTCGTGTATTTGAAACTAAAGTTTAAAATCAATAGTATGATATTTAGTATTAAAAAATTATTTTTTAATTAAATAGTTAAACATACTTGCTTTAAACACAGTTTTACACCCATTTTCGGAAGCAGGGTCCGCGTGGGAAACGAAAAAAAAAGACACGTTTCTACGGCAATATGTTTAAATAGACGCTTCCAAATTTGAATTATGCGACAATCGTGTGCAACTGGTACATAACTTACCTCACTAACGAACATTTCTTACCCAAAGCGATTGAAGAATATAATTTCAAAAAGGTTTTGAGATTAAAACTGAAAAATGTCTTTATATTTAAATTATATGAAAATTCAATTAAAGAAAATTTGTCAGTGACGTCCGGCACAAGAAAAAAACAAATAACATTTTTTTCTGAATTATTAATGAACATTTGAACCTTAAATAAACCAACTGACAATGAGAATATAAGCGAAGAACTTTTTGAGTTAGTATAATAGTAATATTTGTATTCCTTAAACTATTATAAATTAATACTAGCTGCATGACCGGCTCGAATAATGCGTCATTCCCTGGCGGAGAGAAGAAGTGAAGTCACGTGGCCAGCGTTACTGGGGATCCATATTTTTTTAATTGCCCGCGTCCAGTTTATAAACGCATGAAGCAAGATGCACTACATACATGAAATCTCAAAGTTAAATCTCACGAAAAAAAAACATTTTTAGTAAAAACTCTATTTGAGCGATTTAATTTTCCCTGTTTCTTTGTATCAATTACCAAAACCCGCAAATAACGTCGTCCATGTTGCATTGTTGAGGGATCCATATTGTATTGTTGGAGTTTTCAGCAATGAAACAGAAACACGTAATTAAATATTTGTTTAAGCAATGAAAACCGTTCGAATTGTGCTGCAACAACGAAAAGTATTGTTGTAAGTTAGTTTTTAATTAATATCTTTCTTCTAATTAAAATTTCGGAATTTAAATGGTCAAAATGAATTCTTTGGATTATTCCCCATCTTTCGGTACTTTCCGCGCGCTTCTCCGTTCAGCGGTTCGTGAGAAGATAGCCGGGCATACGTTTGTTTACTTTCGGATTTTAATATATAAGATTTCATTCTTTTTGTCAACGTAAATTAATTCTAGTCTGGGAATTTAAGTTGAAACATTTACATTGATTTCTCTAACTCCCACAGATTTCTTTGCTCTTTACGATATATAGAAACACGGCTGGATTACGCTCTGTGGCACTCTTTAGGCAATGCAGGTTCTGCCACTCCCATCTTCTCCCTTCAATCTTTTAAAATTGATAATATTTTTATTGATTTTAATTTAACATTTATTTACAAAAGATTTTAAGTAACGAATATCATGGCAAATTGAAACAAACATTTAGTTGTGTGTCAGCTTCATGAAAGTTGATTTCAGTATGTTCCATAGAAAATATTTAAATATAATTTTTAAGCAAAATGGTAAAATACAAAACTTCCTAATGCTTCATAAATGTTCAAAGGCAAAGTTTTCAGGGTCATTCTGCCAAATAAGAAATTAAATTTGGAGCGCATTGATCTGCAAGTGATTTTTAAAACCATGAAAATTCCTAAGTGTAATGTTCTAAAAATTAAACGACACTTAATACTAATTTTAATACGTATAGTACATTACTTTTGTAAATCAAATGAAAGCTCGAAATTCATTAATCCTGGATATAACTCAAAATAGTCTTCCAAGTTGCGGGACTCGAACCAATATTTGATCGTCCAGCTCTGTGTAGGAACTGATTCAATCATGTTATTACTACGAGGGCATATCAGAAAATAAGATCTCTACTTTGCGAATTTTAAATATACAATGAAGAAAGTGCATCATTATACGACGGTGCGTATGTAGAGGAGAATGGGGTAAAACCGGGTACCCTTGATTCTGGCGCCATTATTTTTCCTATATAGCATGCAGATACTGAATTACTCTCTTCTAGTAAAGAAAAAGGATCAATCATAGTGCCGTGTTGTATCTGTTGAATGTACTGCATCTGTGAATACTAGAATTGAACAAGAAAAAGAAAAACAGATAAAACATAAAAATAGAATAGACAGAAAAAAATATAAACGACAGACTTAGTGGCATCTGGTGAGCGCAACGCAGCAGCATCAGGACTGCATTGACAAAAGTATAATATTAACTAGCAGAATATAAAGCCATCAAAGGACAAAAATCAAGCTGTAATATATATCAAAAGACAATACAATTGAAGAAATAAAATTTAAAAAACAAAGGAAGAAGAATCCGAACGGAGAACCTTTCCAGAGGTCACTCTCCATTGAGATTCTAAGCTTTACGAAGAGGGATACATTTTCTGTAGAGGTAACGGCTCGAGAGTCAAAATTTAAGTTCCCTCTGTGACCTGAATTATTATTTTGACTCTCTTGTCGTTACCTCCACAGAAAATATATCCCTCTTCGTAAACCTTAGAATCCCAATGGAGAGTGACCTCTGAAAAAGTTGTTGAGAAATGAACCAGCTGAGGGTGCCATTTCTAGCTTGGCGCGCCAGAGGGCGTTGCTTTTGTAAATAAAAATCATATCAAGAGTGTGGTAGAAGGTGTGTGCGTTTTTGGCTGGTTCTTCATTGCCTGTGTGCTGTTGGATATTTGTTGATGGGGTTTTTAGGTTGTAGCATGGTCCGTAAGATTTAATTTTTAAAGTTTTATTGTTCTCTGTTTTCTTAGTTTAGTTATGTTAATTGTGTTCTATTAAACGAGTTCTGGTTTATTTAGTGTGTTGGTTTTGTGATTTTAGTGTAGTGGTTTTATTACATAATAAAAGTTCTCCGTTTGGATTCTTCTTCCTTTGTTTCTTCAATTCTATTGTGTTTTAATATATATTACAGTTTGATTTTTGTCCTTTGGTGGCTGCATATTCTGCTAGTTAAGGGGACATACAACAGTTAAACCTCGAAAATTTTCGATTTTATGACAAAAATATAAATTATTCCCTTGTTTTTTCTGAAGAATTTAAAACAATCCACTTTAAAAAAATTCCAACAATTATGAAAGTTATGAAGGAAAATATATCAGATATTCAACGTAAACATTGAATATGGCCATATCTTTAAAGCGCTATACCTCAAAATATGTTTTTTTGATATTGCGCGCACAGATATTGTACATAAAATGATTACTGAATATTTATTGTGCTATGTTATACAAATTGAATCACATTTTGTGCATATTTTCTCCAAAGAAGATTTTTAGGGGGTTAGAAAAGTTGAAATTTTAATAATTTTTAAAATTTTTATTTTAAATTGGCATAAAAAATCGAAACTAAATTTAAATGTTAATAAATTAAGGTTCAGTTTCTTCAACAGACTATTTGGATTACTTAGATACCCAAAATATTGTGTTTAGACTAATATCTTATACGTAATCATGCGCGCAAGGTGACTATCCCATTTTTCTCCAAAAATAATTCCACATTTATTACTCTCTCAAAAAAACATACCAATATAAAGGTTTAAAAATGTGCGTACTATAAGAGAAAGAACAGATATTTTTCCAGAGAAAAAAGTGAGTTTGTGAAGTGCATTTTTTCAGAGATATAATGTATCGAATTTGACAGTTTCCCCGCATTTTTTCGAGGTTTAAGAGTCGTATGTTCCCTTAATATTGTATTTTTGTCAATGCAATCCTAATGGTGCTGCGTTGAGCGCACCAGATTCTATTGAGTCTATTGTTTATATTTTTCAGTCTTTTCTATTTTATATGTTTTTACTTTCTCGTATACGAAGTATACAGAGAGAAAGTATTGTAAATGTCAAAAAATTCGAACTCCAGATTTTGACGAATCTCCACGTTTTAGACCTCCCTGAGTCCGAAAAACACAATTTTGGAATGATGTCTGTCTGTCTGTGTGTCTGTCTGTGAACACGATAAATCGAAAACTATTAGAGCTACGGGGATGAAATTTGGTATGTGGTCTTTAAACATAATTTGTAGGTTTCTATCAAATTTTGGACAAAATCAGTCATCGGGAAGTCTGTCTGTCTGTATGCTCGAGGTCATGCGAACGCTATAACTCAAAAACTTGAAAAGCCAGATGGATAAAATTTTATACACAGTTTTATAGTCATGAATGTAGGTCCGTATAAAATTTTGGGCCAAATTCGTCAAAGGGTTGACTGTCTGTCGGTCCGTATAATTTACTTCTGAAGAGAATCCGTTATCTCCACACGCATGCGTACTGGAAGAACGGAGAGGAATTTCATTACGGAGTAGCGAATTACGTCAGTTTGTCCTTGAGCCGGTAAGAGAGGAAAATCGTTACGCATCTCCTTGAATTTCATTCTTTCCCTAGATATTTTTCAATCACTATAATGAAAAATCTTCTGATAGTCATTGGATTCTGGGTAACAATAGGTTCGAATTTTTTTAGCCACGCGGGGAAGGGGAAACGGTACCTTTTTGGGGAAGTATACGAGAAAGTTTAGGGGAGAACACTCCCGCTGGTTTCTGTTTATTCTTTTTCTTGTTCATATTCTAGTATTTTTATTTTGTATTTAATTAGAAGTTGCTGCATTTTCGCGCCATTCTGTTTTACACAAAGTTCAATGGTTGTTAGAATTCATTTGTAAAATTAATCGCTTTTGCTCTTCTTTTGTTCATTATCTTATATACTGCATCTGTGAAGGTTTATTTCCTTTAAGACGTCAGCTTTCTAATGTTCTCTTAGTTTTAAAATGTCCTTACTTAAAAAAAATTACAGTTATAAAAACTATATTTAGTAAAGTTTATTATATGTTTACTAAGGATGCATAACCTATCGAGCAATAAGGATTTACTCCAATAATTGTGCGTTTCTGTATCATTTTTATAAACTCTGCGCTCGGGTTAAAACCAGGTACTCCAAGTGGCTTAAGACTGGGACAGTCAGTATTGATGATTCCTCCGATTAAGACATTAAAAACACATCAGACGTTGGTTGTTTATATTGTAATGATGTGTTTTCCACTTTAAAGAAAGAAGAAAGGTTAATACAATATAAAAATTGTCTTAGCTGTTCCCAAGACACCTGCAGTGGCGCGAAGGAAGAAGACAACTGCTTTACATGTGAATTCTGTAACTAATATTCTTAAATTGTCATATAAAATAAAAATGATTGCAACTTTACCACTGAAAATCGAGTTTTCCTAATCTCCCATAACGTTAACACAGTGGGGGTGAAAACTGGTAATTTGAATACTTTTTTATGAAAAAAACATTGATAATAAAAGTAATGAAACTGTGACTTTTCTGGAAAGATGTATTGTATTCCGATAAACAATGATTATTTTAATAAAATTTGACAAACTCTATGTCGAATATTTTAGTTCCAACAGGCTTTGAAACCTTAACTACCCGAGTTTACGCCCTTTTCCCCACCTTATTATCTACATCAGTGCCTTGTTTGTTGAGGCATTTATATTACCTGTAAATCAATGAATCTAAGGCTTGGTATTTGAGATATTTGTCCTGGAGATGAAGCCAATAGCTTCCGAATAGTTTGTTTGGCTGTTTAACGCCATCATCTGAGAGAATAAAAGTTATGTTGAATAGGTGTTTTAAGCTTGGAGAGTAAATAAAAGACAAAAGGGACAAAATTAGGACTATAAGAAGGATGTGTGAGATTTTCGCAGTGCCAAAAATCCAAGAGATTTCGCGTGGCACACAAAATAGGAATAAAGGCAAGTCAGAAGGGACCAAATCAGGACTATAAGGATGATTTGGAAGAATTTCCCAGTGCCAGAAATCCAGGAGATTTCGCGTGGCACACAAAATAGGAACAAAGGCAAGTCAAAAGTCATCAAATTAGGACTATAGGGAGTATTTGGAAGAATTTCCCAGTACTAGGAATCCAAGAGATTTTCGCGTGGCACACAAAATAGGAATAAAGGCAAGTCAAAATGCAGCAAATTAGGACTATAGGGAGGATTTGGAAGAATTTCAAAGTGCCAGGAATCCAAGAGATTTCGCGTGGCACGCAAAAAACGAATCGTTCTTCTACCATAGACCATTTTCTCAGTAGGTCGCCATTTTAAATGGATGTCGAATGCATTAATTGTTCTAGACAGAATCAATAATATAGGAACTTCAACTCCTGTGAAACGATATAGCCCTTTATTCGCGATGATATAAGGAAAACATTTCATGGAGAAAATAGGGAGCCTGTCTTTCTGATATGCCCTCGTACATGTAGATGCAGAAATTTGAGTTAACCGGTCAACATGAAATACACCTCCATGTCAAACATATCTTAAAAGCAACCATGCGTCTCAATATAAAGTCATATCGTGACATTTCTTTGCAGGGGCAAAAATATTTATATACAAAAATAGAAAGAATTTTTTTCTCTTTTTTACTGAGCGCGCAACTTCCGTTTACTTCTACGTGAGCCTAAGACCAAATAAAGGTACTTTGAACAATGTATATTCATATGGCAAATACACAACAAATATTCCAGAAGCACTTTGGCTTGTTAAGAAAAGAAGGAGAACGAAAAGTTTCCCCTTCTTCCCATAGCTTCAGCTTTTGAGCCCTGTCAAAACTAAAAATAATACCTTTTCTTTTGGCTTTCCCCATAATAAAGAAGCGAAGATTCTCCGACAATAAAAACTGGAAGAATAAGAAAAAAACACCGTTTATATATTTCTCTCACGTGCTTGGCGTCCTGGCCTGCAATCTGCAGTTGACGCTTTTTCACCATTCAATGCCCCTAAGTTATTGTTGTAAAGAAATCCCATTCTTTAGGCATTTCCCCGGATCGGGAAAACCTGGATAAAAACTGGAGAGGGAGGGAAGCAGAATCGGTAACAGGATCCGGGGAGACTCCAGATTTAAAATACCGACGAATTGTTTAAGAAATAAAGAAAGTATAAACGCACGATGAAAAGGGGAGATTGAAGGGGAAGCGCTTCTTCACTGTAACTTCAGCTGAGGAGAGTTCCAATTCCTCCACCCTCTTTTCATTCTCAAACGATTTGAAAACGTTGTCGGTGGCATTCCTTATCCGGAAGAATGGGAACGAATTGCCAAATAAAAGCCGGATCAAAGCAGGCAGGGGCTCTTTCACTGCGACTTTTTCAAGTAGTTTTGGAAGAGTGTTTGGAAATTATTGCTGCTGTTATGAGGGTGGGCCGGCCATGCATACATTTCGAGGCAGTTATCCTTAGGGATGAAACTACTAATCGATCGGGAAGCAACCGGTTCATAATTACTCGGCGTGGGTTATGTATGTATGTATGCTATTTATACTGAAATTTTTATTCAAGACACTGGAGATTTTATAAAATTATAACCGATCTTAATTTAATTTTTTTATGAATATATCATATGAAGAGTTTTGAAAACGTCATCGGTGGCATTCCTTATCCATATCAATGCAGGCAGGGACTCTTTCCCTGCAACTTTTTCAAGTAGTTTTGGAAGAGGGTTTAGAAATTATTGCTGCTGTTTGGACTAGCCGCGAATACATTGTGCGGCAGTTATCCTTAGGGAGGAAACTACTAATCAATGCGGACAACAACTGATTCCAAGTGACTGTTATTTTCGGCGAAATTATTCTTTAAAACTTTGGCTAGTTCATAGCATCGTTGTTTGTTTCATTAACGAATAGCTTATAGTAATAGTTATGCTTTAAAATGATATAACTCCTGAATGTTGGCCAAATAAACTAAATGACTATGGGATGAATACTAATGATCAGGGAAACTATGTTTACCAGTACATCACTTAACAAATAACATAGGGTTGCCCTAACAGTATTGATATGATGGGAAATATTTATCCTATTGCACAAAATTAATATATTGACATCTATTGAACACAAAAATTAAGGGATATGAAGCAATAAAAAAAGAAACATTTGATTTTTTTTATTAAAATGAACATCACAGTCATTTCCAGAAGTTTTTGTGGGAAAGGAAATTGTAAAATGTACAAGTATGAATTGGTAAGACATTTGGCAAACCGTCCTTTGCCTCCCAAAACACTTCTTAAGCTAGAAGTTGCCCCTGCGAAATTCTGGCAGAGAAACTCACAAGAGCTGCTAGACAATCTGATTCTGTCCATGCATCATCTCTGTTATTGTGTTTTGGTATTCTTGGGTAACCACAAACCTACTGAAGAGTCGATGAGCGACACTCCTGTCCAGTTTCGCATGCTTCTGCCTACCCTTGCCAATATATCACAGGCTACTCAATCACATAAATTGAGTTTGCATCTCATTTCCATAATCTAACAACTTTGCTTGACTTGTCTTTCTTTGTGATTTCCTTGTTTAATTAATAGAAACCACATGCTTCTTTCTTTACCTCTTTGTGAGCAATATATAATCACACCTATAAATTTAAGCAGATTTTTTCTGAACGGTTTTCCTTCAATTGTATTGCTTTAGTTCTTTTTTGTATTATCCTTTGTCATATATAAAACTTTTTGAAGTCAACTTGCAAACAACAAAATGCAACAATTCAACAAACTCAATAAATCAGCAAATTGGAGTGAATCAAGCTATAAAAATCATTTTCATTTATATTTTAAATAATTGAGGCTAAGCTATACGAACTGAAACTCAAAAAAATGAGACATTCAATTGATGATTTTGGGAAAACATGAACTAGATTAAATCAGTTTTTCTCGCAAGAAAATTACATTAGCTAGTACTCATTTATACTAAAGCGTTGCAGCAAAAATATTTTTCAGGCAAAACATTTTTTGGAAGAATATATCTATTTAGAAAATATTTTTAAAATTTGCATGCATGAATTATTTACATATTAATTCCTTTAAACATGCATTTTTCTTCAGGCCAGAAGTGTTAAACGCCATTGAGTTTGTATTCGCATAATTTTTATTTGATGATTCAATAAAAGCAAAAATAGATTTAACTATTCCATTCTATAACTCAGGTCGACTCAATCCAACGGTTGTAACCATTTGATGACCCAGATTTAACTATTAAAATAATTTTCTTGAAAATTATTTATTTTGTCATTAAATTATATTTGGTTTTCGTGAAGATATTATTTCCAGCCCGTTGAAAATAAGTAAAACGAAGAATAATTCAAAACTACTAAGATTTTCAGCTTGATGTTTTCTTCCAAAATTTTGAGCTTTTATTAAAGCATTTATTAATGAAACCACTCCGCAATTTATGCTCCATATTAATGCATTACTTATCTGTCAGGTGCAAAGACTGTGTTGTTTACATTGTAGAGTAATCGGCTAATTCTTCTTTCAAAAGACAGAATAGTTTCATAACATAATTATTCATTGTTTTGAAAAAGTTTTATTTTATAACGACAGTAATGTCTTGAGACACTTTGTTGTGGGATATCCCGTAGCCTTAATGATTGTAAAAATGCCTAAAACATTTTTCATAAGCAGTATTTTCCAAGAAAGGAACTAATAAGTTCAATAATTAATTATTTCAAATTTTATCAAAAGAATGAATTAACTAATATTATTCCAGTATTGCTTCAATTATTTTCTGCATTATCCTTTGTCATTAATAAAGATTTTTTGAAGTCAACTTGTGAACAAAAAAATGAAATATTTCAACAAACTCAATAACTCAGCAAATTGGAATGAACCCAACTATAAAAATTAATTTCATTTATATTTTAACTAATTGTTGCCACGCTATACGAACTCAAACTGAAACTCAAAGTAAAAAAAATGACTGAAGCATTTAATTGATGATTTAGGGAAAACACGAACTAGTTTAAATCAGTTTTTCTCACTAGCAAATTCCGCGCGCGCGATTAGCTATCACTATTTTATACCTAAAAGTTGTAGCAGAAAGATTTTAGGTTTGTACATTTTTGGAGGGATTACGCCCTTTAAGAAAATATTTTTAAAATTTACAAAGATAAATTATTTATATATTACATACGCTGGAAATTCCTTTCAATATATTTTTTAACGTGGGAATACGTTACTCCCATTGGGGTCTCAGGAAGGAACTAGATTCACACGCCAAAAAACTTGGTATGAGAGATCCTATTTATCTCGGTAACTACATATGTTAAAAACATAACTAATGTCTTATTTTAGAGATAAAGGGTAACAACAAAAGTTACAAAAAAATGAAAATTGGAGTTCTAGTTCAACGACTACTGTGTCGCAATTTTGGGCAAAAATACGCATAAATTGTTGACGCTATCTCCTATATCTCGGTAACTACATATGTTAAAAACATAACTAATGTCTTATTTTAGAGATAAAGGGTAAGAACAGAAGTTCCAAAAAAAATGAAAATCGGAGTTGTACTTCAGCAACTACTGTGTCGCAAAGTTGGACAAAAATACGCATTCATTGGTGACGCGATCCCATATATCTCGGTAACTACATACGTTGAAAAATAACTAATGTCTAATTTTAGAGAGAAAGGGTAACAAGAGAAGTTAGAAAAAAAATGAAAATCGAAGTTGTAGTTCAGCAACTACTGTGTTGCAAAGTTGGACAAAAATACGCATTCATTGGTGACGCGATCCCATATATCTCGGTAATTACATATGTTAAAAACATAACTAATGCCTTATTTTAGAGATAAAGGGTAACAACAGAAGTTACAAAAAAAATGAAAACCGGAGTTGTACTTCAGCGACTACTGTGTCGTAAAGTTGGACAAAAATACGCATGAATTGGTGAAGCTATTCCCTATATATCGGGAAATACGTACGTTGAAAACATAACAAATGTCTTATTTTAGAGATAAAGGGTAACAACGGAAGTTACAAAAAAAACTTGCTTAAATTTAACATTTTACGAGAAACAAAAGATTCACGCGAGTAAAGTAGTCCTACGCCTTTAAAATAAGCGGCTGTTTGAATAGACAGCCTCCCGTCATTTTTTTTTCTTCAAATGTGAACATAAGCGTTAGACTGCATTGAATTTTACAAACAGATTTAACTATTCCACTCCATAACCCAGGAGGATTAACTTAACCCAATGTTTGTAACCTTTTTGAAGACCCAGATTTAACTATTAAAATAAGTTTTTTATAAATTATTTATTTTAGTATCAAATTACTTTTAGTTTTCTTGAAGATAGGATTTCCAAGCGGTTGGCAATAAGTAAAACGAAGAATAATTCAAAAATACTAACATTTTTACTTTGATGCTTTCTTCCGAAATTTTGAGCTTTCATTAAAGCATTCATTAATGAAACCAGACCGCTATTCTATGCTCCATATTAATGCATTACTGATCTCTCAGATGCAACGACAGTGTTGTTTACATTGCAGATTAATCAGCTAATTCTCCTTTCAAAAGACAGAATAGTTGCACAACATAAGTATGTATTGTTTTGAAAAGGTTTTATTTTATCAGGACAGTAATGCATTTTGATGTGATATCCAGTAATAATAATAGCTTTAATGATTTTTCAAAAATACGTAAAGCAATTTTCAAAAACACGGTATTCTGAGAAGAGAATTAACGTGTTCATTAATGAATTATTTCATATATAGAGAATGAATTATCTGATCTTTTGTGAGCAGTTTCATTGAATTTAATTATCTGAACAAAGGAATGCGAAATTAATTTCTTAGATGTCTAATGCATTCATTGTAATAAATTACTAAAACGAATTTCCAGAAACATGCCAATTTTATTTTAACGTATTTTGATTTACAATATATGTGTGCATTACTCCAAATTTACGTTTTGTTATTACTAATTTTTCGCTTTTATATAATATTATTCGTTTTACTCATTAACGTATGAACTTTAATTTCAGCGGTAGCGAAGGTTTTACAATATTGAATTATTATTAAATTATTATTTATTTCACTGTATGTTTAATGCATCTAATCGATTTTACAGAAAAAATAAATCGACGTATAATTTGAAGAGGTATTAAAAATTTGATAAAAAGTTGTAAGGCATTGAAGTCAATAAAATTGTCGAAATGACTTTCTGAATTTTAAAATATATAAGTCGTGTTAACATTATTCAAATTATGATCATTTTAAAGATATCCATGAAATGTTGCAAACTTATCATAATTTAACGTAATCCATTTAAGCCCATCCTTTCGAACATTATAATTTTTTCTACCCCGTTTCGCTCCACCTACTCGCTGTGAGGAGAACTTCATAACCTTCCATGTCTTTCAATTTGCGGTTGAAAGTCTCGCTGCTTTAAAAAAATTGTTAGAACCCCACCAAAAATTAATTGTAGAGAACTTATATATCACTGGAATAATAATTTATGAACTTTGAGATGGTGTAGAATTCATTTCAATGCATTCATTTTTTCTGAAGCTATTGAAAAACACTGTGCAAAAAAATTATCTCTTACATAGGATGTTTAGAAGGATTTCGTTTCGCTCTTGGGAAAATTTATTTTCACAAAAATTACATTTTTGAAGCTATAAGTCATCATTTGCTACATAAAAGTTTTGTTTACATGCAAAATGGAACTTTTAAAGAAGCGAAAGATGGAAGGCTAAGTTTTTGCTCTTTTCAAAATGAGTTACACTTGTTGAATTATTTAAAAACGCTGTGAAAGCCATGGCTTTTTGATATCTAAAGCCACAATAGGTAACATTTTTAATAAGGAAGGAACAAATCTTCCAAGTTAGGTTTCAAGTGGGAAAATTGTTTCAAATACGTACCCAAGGAAAAAACGCTGTTCTTCGAATATTGCAAAGATGAGATCTTTAATGTTAAAAGAGAATCCTTCAAGTCAAAGATTTGTTTCAAAGTCATTAAAATACTCAGTATCAACTGCAAAATAATTATTAACACTGATTTGAATCATTAAAAGGCAAAAAAATATAATTTTCATCGTCTATGTCTACGTCATATTGCTGAACGCAGAACACGCCACAGAATTCTTTATAAAAAGCATTTATCCGGACAAAAATGGAATAAATGTAGTAAAAATAGATGAATCTTGAGTCTATTTAAATAAATGCAATAAAAGAATCAATTTATTATTGTCAAAGAGGAGACGAAAAATCTTAAAACATGGTACAAAGATTCAAAAGAAAGTTTTCCTGTTTATCTATGGAAATTATGATTGTTGCTGATTTTTCATATAAAGGCAAAATAAAAGTGAAGAGAGTGGATAAAAATGTTAAAATTAACTCCACATACTATCAGGAGCATATTCTATCTACAATCTTGAAATATGAACTAGCATCTCTTTACCCGCAATGCCATCAATCAGTAAAACTGCACTAAAACAAATCTAGAAGCCGCACATCAGAATACACTGTTAATTTCCTGGAAAAATATAACAAGAAGTGGGTATTAAGACTATAACCTTCATTAATATTTCTGGTAAATAGTTCTGCACCACCGATGAGTTTTTGAGATTTTGGAATTTTTGAAAGACGCATTATCCAAGCGTCGAGCTTCAAACTTTTCTGGACTTTGGAAAGCTTTTTAAGAGAAATGCGATAAAATACCTCCTCCGAAACCACAAAAATCAATATTGTCATGGCAGTTACGATGTAGAAATAAAGTTGAGAATACGAGCTATCAAGCTGAAATTTCAAACACTGAAACAAATATGTGAAATAGTTCTTAAAATACCATAAAAATCGTTTTAAAAATGTGCAAACACCCTCTGTAGTTTCAAACTAATTGAAAATGTCGTTAAAATTTCGGCAACAAACATCCAAAGTATACCCATGCCAACATTTTCTGCTCTATGTTCATCGTCTATTCCAGATATCAGCAAAAGAAAAGCTGGCACATTTTTTAGTATGGTCAATATTTTATTTCCAAATTTAGTGGATTTCGGTTAACAAATTAATAAATAATTTTTTATGAATTGAAAATAAGTATTGTAATAGTTTATTATTATGTAATAAGTATTATTTTGTGGTTAGTGATCTCTAACCCTGAACTAGGTCCATTTTTCTCGTATCATTTATGCAACAATCTAATGTAAAATTTTTTATGCATAGGCTCAGACATCTATTATCCGTATGGATTTGTAGTGGCACATATATAATTGCCTTTTTTATAATCATTTTATATATATTTCAATTTTAATTAATTATTTCTTTCCTATTTTTGGCACACAATTTTGTTAAGCCATCTCTAAATACATTATAATTTTTGTTTTTAATGAATTTACCTTCTCTGAGTATGGAATATATATATATTGTTGTTGAAAATAAAAGGTAGAATAAAGTGTGTTATTTTGGATGTCAGTTGAAATAAAAAGTTAGAGAAAATCATTGCTTCTTCATTTTTTATCCCTACAGATTCAAATATTTAAAAACAGATGGAATTCTTTTGATTCGATTATCCATTTGATGTGACATAACATCATTTTAATGTTAAGCATGAATTTAAAAAGCAGAGTAAACTAGATCCTCTTTCAATAAGTTTTATTAACTTTTTTTAAAGAAAATCGAACTTTAATATGTTTAAATTACCTTAACTTAGAACGTAAGGTTTTATTTTTTAAAACTCTAAATAAGTGCAGCTATTTTATCTTTCTTATACGTCATAAGGCTAGTACCTATAACATGATACCGAAACCTTGTACATTCTTCCTGAAGCAACTTAGTAATGTATTAAACTGAGATCCATAATCATCTTTGTCTATATTGACACTCAGCTGCATATTCAAACAACCATGAATCAATTAACTCCCATCTTCGTTAAAATCAGCTAACTGGAAAATCCAGTTCTTCCTTAAGTCAACACCGTTCTCAGGTTCATTTAAGTCAAACATCCTTTCCTAGCTTAAGGATATGAAACGTTCTCTTTTCTTATCTGTTACGAAGCAACGTACAAAAGATGAGCTACACACAAAAAAAGATAAAAAAAGAAAAGAAATAATAATAATGCAATGCAGTAACACAAAAACCACGACCAAAACATAATACCCCAACATCCCATCAGCAAAGCGACATCTCATCTCGGGGCTTTGTTCTGCAGCTCCACTTATTAAACGCCCTCTGGCGGTGAACAATCGAAACTCGCGTTATAATACCAGTTTTATCATGTGTGAAAAGCAACCGCCCTCAGGTAAAGGCGCAAATAAGAAGTTAGTTCTCACGACACGTAGTGGCTTAATGCGGTTTATACGATATTTTATATAAAAGACTTTCTGTGGCCGAGAAAAAGTCTTTGTTTTATTACTTGTCTCAATGGGAGTCATTTCATCACAGGTTTTGATGAAAAGCGTGGCGAGGGTATAATCTGCAGCCAGGATGATAAAGGGAAAAAAGATTGTTATTTATGTAGCGCTGCGTGTTTTTTTCCATACGCAGTAATGGAAATAAGGTCGACGTGGCCGGGAAACATTGCCTGCAGTTTGGAAGAAAATGTTTTAATATGGATGCTTACGCCAAAATTTTTATTTTGCCTTGCATAATAAGCAAAACTGGATGCGACATCATTCGCTGTATGTTAAACTGATCTATATTTGAAAATATCTCTTTGACAAAGTGCTTTTTGATATTTCGAGATAATTAACGATGGCGTTAGCTTCTGTTAAAGTTTCCTCTACCACTTAGACGAAACTCTAAAAATGTAAGAAGAAATGATGTTTAAGTGCTGAATTAAATTTATCCTCTGTGGCTTTCCAAAATTTTCTGTGCAAAGTAATGGAAACACAATTACAAAAGACAAATGGAAACATCACATAGCTCCACTTGAAGTTCAGATGAAAGCTTTTACAATATAAATGAATAGATACTTTCAGTAAACATGGATCTTTAAACCAAAATTTATATTTTGCTTTTCATTATAAGCAAAATTAGATGTAACATCGCTTTCTGTATGCTTAACTGATTTATATTTAAAAGAACACCTTCGTAAAGAATTTTTGATATTTCGATGCAATTAACGAATGCTAAAATCTTCGGACAGAATCATTCTTTACTATTCTGGAAAAGCCCCTAAGATATAACCAGAAATTATTTAGAATTACTTAAATAATTTCTTAAAACTTTATTTAAACAGTTTTGAAAATATGTTGACGTGGCTGTTAAACATTGCCTGCAGTTCAGAAGAAAATGTATCAGTATTGTGTAGATGAATATTTATGCGATAATTTTATTTTACTTTGCATAGTAAAATACCTGTTAGCAAGAGTATTCGCAGTGTGCTAAGCTTATATGAAAGAGGATAAAGCGGTTTTATGCATATTTCAAGGATATTAACGTTGTTAATATCTTCGGCTAGAATTTTCCCTACTTTCTAGGCAGAACTCTTAAAATATAGCTTGAAATTATGTCTAGTTTCTGAATTAAATGCATCCATTATGAATTTCCAAAACTTTTTACACATAGTAAAAGGAACACACACAAAAGAGGCAGTTGGGAATTTGATATCACTCCTCTTGAGGCTTAGAAAAAGGAGCTATAATATAAATGGATATAAATTTGCAGTGAGCTTTGAATGGTAATTAAAACTGATTTATCATGAAGAATTAATCATTAGAAATTAGCACATAATTTTGAGGGATGTTAACAGAAGATTCTTGAGCGAATTTCGAAAAATAAATAAGTATTTTGAGTCACTAATAATAGGCTGATTTTTATGTGATGAAAATTATAGATTACCTTCTCTTATAGATTTAAGAATTTTCAAGAAAATTTAATATTTGACAGTTTATACGCTATTTTACATAATTTTTTCACATCCGATAAGGAAGGTACATTAAAACAAAGCAGGTGAGCGAATCTCAGCGAAGCCTTGGAACTCGTCCAGTTTGATTGAACGGGAACGATAAATAATGCATTTCCATTCTTTGATCTACACAATTCTGCAATCCGCCTCGGAAAGAACGCGGCAAAGTCAATGCTCTGCTCCATTAAACAAACACTCCGCTTCTATTCGTGGCCAGGGCCTTCAATAAATAGCCGAAACCTAAAACCTGAAATGTACAGCAAACTCCACTCCAGTCGCCTGCCTCGTCGGTAAACTTACCATAAGGATTGGGCCTCCCTCCATTGCCTAACTCGTGAAGGCAAAGAGTTGGGGTGGGGGTATGGAAAAAAAATTGGCACACCTGCGCCTTTTTCCCAGGGCGGCACTTTGTTAGCGCCCCTGCAAGTCCCCTGAGCAAAGAGTTTGGATGTATATAAATGTATGGATATACCGTAAGAGAACGAACGCTTCTTTGTCGAGACCTTGCGATCTTTAGAGCGAATTCTGCTTTTCTTAAAAGTTATTTGCGGTTTGGTTTCTACTCTGGGAGGATGACGTGTTAGTTTCCAGCAAAGAATATATAGGAAATGTTGTATTTCACCTGGATGAGGATCATGAAATACTGTGTGGTAGAACAAAGGAAAAAACCGGGTAAAGGACAACATCTATATATTTAAAATAATTGGACAAACCAGAGGACCAGTACCCCAGCCACAACTATTGGGTCGATTTCGACAATTTTTATATCATATGAAAGCTTATGACATCTACATATATCATCAATGGTGGTGTATTCTCTACACCACTCTCCATTTTCGAGAGAAATCAAAAATATACTTCTCCAATGTACTTTCTCCTACGGAGAAAAATCTTCAGATAGTTCCCCAGCCTCAACCGCTGGACCAATTGTGACAATTTTTATTTCATATGAAAGCTTATGACATCTACATATTGTTACACAAAATCTTACCGTGGGTGTATGGTGTAAACAGTCCAACACGCAGGATAATGGAGAATGAAGGTTTATTTACAAATATACAGGAAAACACGTAGCACAGGTACAGGAAACAATAGTCCTTGCACAGATTACCAATGTAAATAGACAACAATTCACAGGTAATGACAGTTCAGCGCTTTGATATCTAACAGCATAAACAGTCAGCAAATAACTAGTCACGACAATAGCAGCTCAGCTCACCAGCTGATTAGCTCACACAGCAGATAGAACTCCGAAGACGTTTACGCTTCACAGTAACCAGTCGTTCAAAGACCCTGTTGTGGTCCAAGCGCGGTCTTATATACTCTCCCCGTTAGGCCGTGACGTCACATAGAATTTTCATGAAAATCCTAGATCTCGGCCCCTAATAGAAATATCGAGAAAAGGGTTGCATTTTCGAGAATAATCTATTTGTCGCCAAGATCGCCACATTTTTCGCCAAGTCGCCAAAATGGTCGCCAAGTTTGTCGCCAAGGTCATGCGTGCCACGAGAGTCGCTGAGGTCACTCCATGCTTCACCTTGTAAAACCCTCTTCCCAACCATAAGACCTGCATTGCTGGGAAGCGACTTTCCATGACTGTAACAATATATCATCAATGGTGGAGTATTCTCCACACCATGCTCCATTTTCGAAAGAAATCAAAATATACTTCTCCAATGTACATTCTCCTATGGGGAAATATCTTTAGACACTGTCTGAAGATTTTTCCCAGTCATTCCATTACATTTTCCCCCAGCCCCATCCACTGGACCGATTTCCACACTTTTTATTTCATTCATTTTCACACTTTTTATGACGTCAGATATATCATCAAAGTCGCCTGCCACCCTAACTTCCATTTTTGAGAGAAATCGAAAACAACATTTCTCTTCTATACATTTTCTTTAAGAGGAAAAAATTTGAGAGAGTTCCCCAGCCCAAACCACTGGATATTGCCCGCCACTCACCACCCTCGATTTTCTATATATAGTGCAAAATATAACTTTGGTAGGCTTTACAATCCCCAGTCCGCCAAATTACTTCGCCAAGTTGAAAGCACAGCTACAGGATATTATTACTACGGTCGAACAGTTAGTCGCCAAAGGCGCCTAGTAAATGTCATTTCGTAAAAAAAGAGGCGAATAATCCTTGTCTAAAATTTGCTTCGTTTTGTTCGTCACAATTTATAAATCTCAAAATGAAATGAATTTGATCAAACTAGCGACCTACTGAATTTTGAATAAATATACATTTTGAATTTCACTAATCAACATCAACATTTTTTTAGCTCAGATATTGCGATCTGGAGTAGAAAATTCAGTTATGAGGCAAATATAAATGCATTTTGCAGACACAGCTATAAGATTTAATGAGAAATTATTTTGTAAGGTAAAATGATAATCAGAAAGACTTAATGGATTAAGTTTTGTATAAAATTGTATAAAACAGCAAAGATTTTCTGGATAGCTATTAAAAATTTGCTGCTGAAGTCCGCAACATGCAATTTATTTATTTACAATTCTAACTTCAATTCTAACCTTTATAATTCTGACTTCAGTTCATTTTAAATAAATTCTTTTGAGTAAAATATTAAAGTAATTTTGAGTAAAATATAAGGTCCAGATTTGTTGTGATATTAAAAATAATAATATTTTTGTTTATAATGATGCATTTATCTTTATAAAATTAATTTTAGAATCATGAAATGCATAAAATTTGAGTTAAATTTTCTCTAAGTCATCGAAAAAAATATGTTTATGACTATAATAATTTAAATGCATTTATTACAATTAGTACATGTTCAGCTGGTAGTTGGAAAGTTTACGAAAGTATTTATCCCAAAGCTGAATAAAATAATCAAGATTTTAACCAGGTATGTGTCCTATGACATAACTTGATGAATACAAAATTCTTCTTTATCCTTATGAAAAATTTCAACTACATCTATTTCACTTGTTACTCTTCTTCTCGAAAATATTAAAATAAATTTGTAACGCTTGAGATCTTCTGTAGACAGTTTCTAGACTTTGAAATGTAACCTAATTCCTTCACATTGGAATCAAATTATTAGTAGTAATATTGTATTAATAGAGAATTTGACTCTCGATGGATTCAACATAAGCCTTAAGGTATCAGACTGTGTTCGGAGACATTCTTTCGAAAAATAACATATATATATATATATATATATATATATATATATATATATATATATATATATATATAT
>BGPR01005927.1:0-17287 GCA_013235015.1 Araneus ventricosus | reverse complement strand
TATATATATATATATATATATATATATATATATATATATATATATATTAATGTTATTTTTCAACTGCATATGTTTTAAAACTATGAAAATATTGTAAAATTAGGCTTTCAAAATAATATATTTTAAGAAACCTGAGAAATTTGAAGAAAAATAAATAAAATATTTGCCTTACACTAACAGTCATAGACAAAATCATGTTCTCAATATACATAAATCCTTGTAGGGGTACTTTTTTATGACAGTTATCTGTGCTATGCTCTAAAATATTTCTTGTACTTCAAAATAGTTTTGAGATATAGCTGAATATAGTTATTAAACTGGTAATTTTTCATAAAAAAATGCTTTTCATTTTTATCTAAGCACTTAAAAATATTACTTGATTTTAAAATTCACCTTAGTTTTTAGAGGAAAAGCATATCACAGGAAACAATCTCAGAAAATTTCATATCAGTACTTGAATAACTTTTTGAGAAATCATTGTTACGGTCGACAGTATTCCTCAAAATATCATCTCTCAGAAAACGCATTTAAAGTTTTGATGCATCATAAAATAATGCTTACAGTTCGTTAATAAAACAGCTGTAACTCCATTTGTAATTCACGTAGAGTAAAATGTGAGACAGTTTTATGAAGCTGATTAAACAGGCTACAAAATTAAGTCATTTTTTTGATAATTTCATCGAAAACGACAATTTTAAACCAGTCGGATACCTTAAGAGTTTACACGACAGATATTCCCCAGAAATGGGTTTCGAACCTGCAACTCTGCTACGAGTTGCAGATTCGAAACCCGATGCTTCAAGTGACTCTAGGAGTTCACTTGAAGTTGTAGAGTAGCTATTTGAAGCAGACCGTAGATCAAATACGAGAAGGACACCCAGTGTCGGCTCGTCATCTCAGAAACAAGCAGTGCTACAGAAGTTGTATAGACCTAAGTTGTAGGAAATTTGACGCTGATTATTTTGGTGTATAATGATGATATACTAAAAATTGATAATTTTTTAGTTATAAGCAAAAAACTGGGAAAATTTTTTTCTCGTGTTTTTTGGCTCTAGCTAATATACAAACAAAAATATTTGGTGTCCAACTTCAGTTTCGTAATCAGCACCCCCAAAAAGATAAAGAAGCAAAAAAGTATAACTCTTCCAGAATATGATCTTAAAAACTACTTAACGATTGGACTACTGAGAGAAGGCCAAAAAAAGGCCAAATGAGGAAGTCGCGCCAAGCGAGAGCTGCTCCGGAGTGCAGCTCACTGGGTTTTTTCCCCATTTTCGATTATTATTGAACTTTTAAAGTGGAAAAGTAAGCCAATTAGAATGAAAACGAAAATACAGGTTTTAAAATAACTTCAGGGGGACTGCAGCTGTGCAGCTCTAATGGACGAGTGGCCACTCAGGGCGTCTGAATCTTCTAAGAAAGTTTGACACCCTCAATAGATTTAATACTCTTGTATCCCACACGCAAAGCGATTTACTGGATCTCAAATTCGGACCCGATCTCGAAACTGAGCCACCACTAAGCCACTGTCGTTTACTGTTTTTGCTATGATTTATCTTTTAAGGTCACCACAATAATATGATTGAATATACATAGCTACCTAAAATGTTTTCTCTAAACATTGAAAGATTCAATAGAAATTATTTCTTTAAAAATTTAACGAGGTTCAATAGTTATAAAGCTCAGATATTCAGTCTCTTCTGTTTTCAAAATTATTCATATAAAAAATTACAAATAAGCATCGATACAATCTTTACTTGTATAAATGTATTTATAAATATATTCATACGATAGGTAGGTTTCAAGATAATCTGAAGTAAAGCATTATTCGAATACAAAAATCATTAGAACATGCATATGTTTCTACTCAGCACACATTTTTCAGTTCACAACAACACTAGAATTTTAATCGGAAACATTCCAATTCACCAAGTCTTATCTCTTAAAAATGTTTTAAAATGCTGATGAAATAATTCATCCACGGCTATTTTAAGTGTTAAACTCCTTATTCCAGCCATCAAAATAAGCTTTCTTTGTCTAACGACTTTTAACAGACAGTAAAATAAGACTTCTGGCAATCTCATTCGAATGTAAACTGACTCCTTTTCACCAGAATTAAAACTGCAGTTGAAACACTATCTCTAAAAGAGAAAAACATATCTCCGACTATGTCAACACCAGAGAATCGTTCACTGTAACTGCAACTAGCCGGATTTTGAAGCAGGTAGCGCTTCAGAATTTGAAACGCGAAACATGATATTATTTAAATCAGGAATTCTGCGATTAACTGCGAATCTTTCGACGGCAAAGTCAATTATTGTTTTTATTCTCTGCTTTTTGAAGAGTTTTAGAGGGAAGTGTATGCTAATTGTCCGTGAAATTTGATTGAATCACTTATTCATGAAGTAGGCAGAGGCACTTTAGTTGCATATCTTTCGGAGATTTTCTTTTAAGTTGCGTTCATATTTCGATGGATAGTCTGGAGTTTGGAAGGGAACACACATCTTGCGCTTATGCAAGATTAGGCAGAAGTTGCTTGCGGAACATGTTTCTGCATTTTTTACGGAAAGCGTTTTGAGTGTTGTTTAGCTAAAGTGAAATTTAATACTTGTTGCTTTCGGAAATGGCGTTTTTGAACTTTGATCGAATTATTTATATCAGTTAATTAATTGTAGGGTAATACGTATGCTGTTGCTTGGCGAAATAAAATGGAAGTTCTTAATTCATTAGTTTACGATAAGTTAAAAGCAACACTTTTTAAAAAATTAATATTCAGGATGGAAAAAGCTGAACCTTCAATATCTATACTTATAAAAGGCAATGTTTGTGTGTGTGTTTGTCTGCGATGTCCAGACGAATCTATCGCACTTACAGGAATGAAATTTGGCACACAGGTAGTCGTAATGGTGACTGAATGCACCTCGAAGCCGAAATCTCAAAATTTAATCTAGAATTTTTTTATTTAATGTTTTGAGTTGTTTTAGTTGATTTTTCGCACTAATTTCTCAATAGAATGGTTTCAAATAATTGCACGACAAAAATAGATACACCATCGGACAGAGCACGCGATGTCCGTTCTAATGAAGTTAGTTTCGAATTTCTAACTCAATTTACTGAATTTTGAGAAATTTTTAAAAAATACCCAGTTTCGGCATCGAGATGTTACTTTTGATTTTAAATTTGTTGCATCCGACTTTCTAATAACACTATTAATTTCAATTTTTTTCAGCTTATAACTAGAACGGTTCTATCAGAATTAAAACAAGAACGGTTAAAATATCTTTTCCCCTGATTTTTAAATTAATTTTTTTCTGGACGAGGTTCATAGTTATTTTTCTCGATCGAGTTCCTCGCGAGTCAATTCTTCGTAACGTAGCTGGCAATTTTGATTGGCGGACGCGCAGGATACGTCATGATCCTCACCTGAATGAATTACTTCGATTATTATTTTCGGATTCGATTTTATATTTTGCTTGCTGTATAATAATCATTTTCACGTTCCAATTTTGTAATATTGTTTTGGATTAACGTACTCTGTCCTGTAGCGCGAAAAAAAAATAAGCAGGAAAATCAAATAATGTGTATATTTTGTTTAGATTTTGTTTTAGAAAGTTTTTCGTGTCATTGTTGTCATTTTTCTCCAGTCCTGTTTCCAGGGCAACGCCGTGCGCGTACTGCTAGTATTTTCTAAAATAAAATCAAATATCCAAAGAATAAATTTATTACTTGATACTGACTGATTGTGAAAAAGATTGTGCTGTCTAACAAAAAACAATTTTCATTTTTTGTCAGTTGCTTGTATTCAGAAAACGTTGCTGGAAGTAAGAGGCTTCAAGATATTATTATCCGTATTTATTTAAATTTAATATTAGTTTTTGGTGTCTCGTAATTTTAAACTTTTAATCATAACTATTTTCTTATAAAACACGTTCTGCTTTTCGGTATAGCATAATTTACTCCACGTTTTCCATCGAAGAATCGCCTTCTAAGAGAATTTGGTGTACGCTAAATCCGTCGGGGCAAATGTCCTCTCGTTGGTGTGGCACGGAAGTTTGGAGAAGGGATGCCAGTTCAGGTGTCGTCCTTGTCATCTGACCACGGTTCAAAATGTTAGGAGGTCATTCCAAAATAGCCCTCGTATTACTGGAGAAACGGGACGTAAATATAACAAAAACTAAACTATTGGGTGTAGTGTCCCATGATTACAAGATCAAAATTTTAAGAGCTATCGAATTTTTCTCGGTTAATTACCTTCATACAAGGCTTCTAATTGTACCTTTCTTTACAAGAATCGTTCGTGGTGAAACTTTTATTCTTCAAACATCGAATTATACATATTGTTTTATTACCTTTTTGATTTAAATCTTTCTTTCAGATATTTTTCTCCTCAAGTCTGATTGCCAGCATACCCAAAAAGCGGTTCATGCCGAAAATATCCCAAGCAAATTATATGATGATGTTTAATATTCTGATCATGATAATCGTTTACTTCTGTACTTTTTTTAGGAAAATGGCTCATGAAAATTCGTTGACATTTAAACTGATGAATCAAGTTTCACAATGATTTTTTCCTTGTTTTTTACCTTAACGAAGATATTTAATAATTCCTGCAACAAGCATGTGAAGAGATAATATAAACTATAAATTTACCATGAGATATTACGTGCCATTTTAAAATAAAAGAAATTAATCCTTTATTGTATTATTTTGAAAGAAATAAAAATCCATCACTGTTCTTTATAATATATTATTTTTATAAAATGTTGCATTAAAAAGACGAAAATGGAATTTTTCAAAAGTACATTGAAAACAAAATAAAAGGAAACTTTTACATTTATAAAACAGTTTGAAAGGGTCTTATATAAAATAAAACCAAATAAGCTCCTGTTTCATCACCTTATATTTCATTTCCCAAGCTGAAAAACCTATTAAATTTTAATTCAAATTTGCATTATTATTTTTGTTAAGAGGTAAAGCGAAGAGCCAATTTCGCCGTCTAAAACGTCCATAAATTCTGAAACTATGCCGCTGATTTGTATAAATCTGCTACAGATGCTTCTGGCTTAATAGGTGATTATATTTTCAACCAATATTAAAATATGCTATCTGGGTATTTTTAATATAAGGTATTGTTTGCATTTCGTTAGAATTTTAGAAGTTTAGTACAGATATGAATTTCTATATTATCTCTTACCTAAAGGAAACAGAATGAATAAAAAATGCCATTATCTTTTAAATGTTAAATTACTTATCACTTAGAATTACAACGAATTTCGAAAATTGATGATCTTTTAATCAAAGCTTCTAATTTAAATTTTGTCAGTTGAAATCCATCATGAATTCTAATTCATATTCAGGGCCGAATAAATTAATAACACTCTTTCAAAGTACCACATTTTTTTAGAGAAATAATGATAGTGATTATTTATAGCTTCAACAAGAAACGAGTCTATTTATAAAAAAAATTAATAGACCGTCCGAGGAATAAATAAAATAAATAATTTCTTTTTTTCGAGGAAGATTTTCATCTGCATTTCATCGTTCATGCATTCAAAGCTTCTAAGCAAAATCCTTAAAAAATTATCTTTTTTTCCAGCCCAAATGCAAACCATAAATCATCAAAATTAATTCTCCAGACGTTTGGTGCTTTCGATGTCAGTTCTTTTCTTTAGAGCTCTTCTGGAATATTGAAAACTTATGCAGCTTTTCGAGAGGCGGTGATAGATTGCTCGAGAAATCATATCTTCAAAAAATGACGCATCGCCTAGCTCACGTTTTAGTGTTAATTAATTAAACATAAATGATAGCCAACGCTTTTTAAATCAAGCATAGCATATTACTCATTGCCTTTTTGTAAATAAACAATCCTTTTATAAATTTCATGTTATTAATTCTTTATTTAATATCCATTATGCTTTAAAATGCTGCTATTTAATTTCAACTTCCAATTGAAGCAATTTTGTACTGTTTCCTTATCAGTTCACGGGATATTTGAAATTGCTGTTTATATGCAAAAGATTGCCGCTGAATACTTTGACTTTCGAAATTTCGGTTTACTTGCAACGTCATTACAGCGTAACCAATCAAATTGCATGGAATAATTGAGATGTGATTTCTATAACTATCAAGGGCAAAGACTGTAAACAATTTAACCGAGTTTTAACCTTTGTTTCGCAATCTTTAATTTTAAAATAGCTTTTAATTAACTGAACTTTTCATTTATTTATTAAAAAAGAATAATTCTACGGTAAGCTTTATCTTTAGACTTTCCTTATTCGACAAATTTTGAGAAATTAATTATTTCCGAGATGTGAATTGTTAAAATTGCGTACATGAACCTGAAGTTTCATTTCCTCGTCCGGTGAAAGAACGAAAAAAATTGCTTCGCAAATAGTCTCATGTTCTATTAAGAAAATAAATTAAGATTACGAAATATTTAGTCATACCTTTTAATACCTTTTAATACTTTTTAATAAGTTTTTCTTACCCTTTTTCTTGCTAAGTTTTCTTGCATCATCCAAAGGGAGGACCCTACCAATGGCGTAGCGTATAAAGGAAACATGAATCTAAGATGAAGGTTATGGGTTGCATATTTAGTTGCGCTCTTAACTAGCGTTATTCAAAAACTTGTAGACCGATGTCCGCAATAGAAAAGAATTGTTCGTTGCAGTCTGTCTGTCTGCTGAAGGTTTTACTGGTTTTCCTACAAGCGGAATACAAATGTAAATTACTTTCTCCTGAAAGATCGACAGAAAGGTAACCTACCCTGATGTATTGTAATGGAGTCAGACTATTGCCTAGGTGCTCCAAGGTCGCTATAATGAATAGAAGATGCCCAATTTTCCCTTTTTCATGAATACTTGACTCTTGTACTTGGCTAGATATAACACAACAAGTAGGATTAAAATTATCAACACCGCAAGAAAACATATACATATATATGCATGTTTGGGAGTAATATTTGTTATTAATTTTTACTTTATTTATTCGATAATAGTATACAAAAAAGAAAAATTACAGAAGAAACAGAAGAAATCAACAATAGCGATAACAATACACCTTTCTGCGCGCCCAACGCAGCAGTAACCAGTGATTGCATAAACAATATTGTCCTACAATAAACCAACAAATCACTATAGAATTAAACAACAAAAAAATAGTGCTCTAATAATTAAAATAATTAAAACACATAAAAGAAAACAATTAGAATATAAAAGAAAAACAATTAAAATGGAAGAAATGGAAGAGAACTCGAATGGCGAACTTTTTCGAAGACCACTTGCCATTGGAGTTCTAATATGGATAAATTTTCAGTCAAGGGCATGACTACATAGTCAAAAATTATGCCCCCTGTGGCTTGAATTTATCCATTAACTCAAGAAAAGAAAATAATCTCTTTAGGAAAAGAAAAAAAAAACTTAATAAATTCCTTTGTAACAAATCCAATAGAGAGACTAGAGAACGTAAATATTTACCCTCTGCCGATATAGAAGCAAGAATGAACGCTATCGAGAAGCATACAAGTATGTTTCTCGATAGCGATAGATATATTTTCAAATCTGTCCACAATTATATTAATGATAAATTAATATAAAAAATAAGTTTTAAATCATTCAATTTTAATATTCTAAATACTTTATAATTATTATCTTAATATACTATCTAAATATCTCCAAATAAACAAACTTTTCCTTCGCTGTTAAATCCAGCTCATGGAAATAAAGTTGAATTACATATCCATTTCAGAATTAGTAAAATTGAATCTAGTAGATTCAAATCTACTTTTCAATCGTCAACTGGTCATTCACCGCCGAAACAAATTTTGATGTAGCTGAATTGGTGCACCTCAAACCTTACCATAATGGGCACCGTACTTACGAATAATGGGTATTCATTCTGGCATCTTCAACACTATCGATCAAAATTTAGAAAATTATTGAAAATTCAACCATGGATGATTCAAGATAAGTTACTTTCTTTATCTCCGCAGCCTCCCTTTTTTTCCTGAAAAGAGTCAAAATCATCATCTTCAGATTTCTTCATCAGTATCACTTTTTCTTCTTCCTCGTCATCAGTTTCTTGTTTTATTGGATATTTGACGTCAATTGGGTTGAAATATTTCATAAAAAAATAAGCACTCTTAACTGTACAAAATGCTACCGCTTTCCTAAAATTAAACTTACTTCCTATCATATAATAAATTATTGCAAATACCTAAAAAATATAGACCTTTGTTACATTGAAAGCTTGTATCCAATTGCTCCGGGATGAACATTTTTAGAGGTAATTGAGAACACTAACCTGTTTATAAAAAGAGAATCTAAAAGCGAAAATTGACATTCCCTTTGAACTGTTGTATTCAAGAAACGCAAGAAACATGTAACTCAGCAACTTAACCTGCACATAGCCAATGTTGGGAACGAACAATGGAACTTAAAAAAGTTTGGATCACTTTTTCTTAACGCAGCTGCAACCAAATTGAGCAAACGTTATCAGATAACATTGTGAAAAGAGAGAAGAGAAACAATCAACTAGAAAAATTAGAAATTATTTTTTAAAAATATTTTTTTAACTTACAGAAAAATTTCCCAATTATTATTTTGAATCCATTTTGAATCAAGTCTTTAGCCCTTGAAAAATAGACTAGAATGGATTCCTTGTTGTTGTTGTTTTCGGTTATCTCTGAGTTTTTCTTTGTTTTTTGGCTTTCTTTGTATGCTACTGATTTCCATAAAAAGAGATAAAGTGTTTTTCTTCTCCCCATAGTGTCTTAACCAAAATATATGGCTTCCAGCTCGCTAAGTCCTCACCAGTACGCACTTTAGGCACCGTTTCCAATTACAATCATCGTTGTAAAAATAACATCAAATTTATTAAATACTAGCATAAACCGAAAACAAAGTCCAATATGCAAGTTAGTATTTAATGTACTATAGGTAATCAATGTAAAGCAGCTTTACTGACTTTTAGTATGTAGCACATAGTGTACAGGTAAATATTCCAATCATTTCTGGACTATAGGCACCATATTGGAACAGATATTTCTTATTAAACATAATTTTATTCAAATTAAAAAATAAATATCCCGACATTCCAAAGACTTTAATGAATAAATTTTACTTTGAACGTCTTACGCGCTTTCCCATTTGTATCCAGGCGCCTGCACTTTCGAAACAAAAGTCCATAGACATTATAAATCAAATCACAAAAGCACCACAAAGAAGAATTGCTTAAAGAAGGAGTCTCTAGGTGATATTAAATACTCATCCAGGTCCAACCAAACATAAATTGTCATCTTGAATAATGACTTGTAATCCCTACGGTCCAGTGCGTGGCGGAATTTATTGAATAACATGTCTGTCTACGTCTGCGACTTCAGAATGACTTCGGTGTTGCTGAATTAAAAGACCCATTACCCAATGTATCACCTAACAACCCATTTTAATTAACTTGCAAGTCATTTCATATACACCTTACTCAGCTACTTGAAGCCTCGCAAACCATGAGGTGTAATACATACAGCAAGCCACATTCGCCTTAATCATCGCTTTATGATTTCGGCCTTGTCATCATTTTGGATGTTTTAAAGCCTTTCTCCAATAAAGCTTGTGTTCACCGCGGAGTAAGCAATCATTTCTAATTTTAATTTAGCGTCTGAAATTTCCCTCTGGGGTAGCGTTGCATAAATAGCACGTGAAATCGTTGTAAGAGTTTTATGTTTCCTTTTGCACATGCCCCCAAGAATCAGGCGGGAGATTAAATTAAACTGGAAAATAAGGAAAGGGTGATTATTTCTTGACGGTTCTTGGATTTATAAAGCGTTTCCATGACCCCAAGGCTAGCAAACGCAATCGCAATTATAATTACGAGAAATAAAGGGATTATATTTTTGATTAATGTATTTATTCTTTAAGGTTTTGGCCTGTTTATAAAAGTCTTGTAAGACTTAATGATTAGAATTTCGCAAAGAAAATCTCGCAAAAAAAATTAAAATTTTATCAATGTTTATGAAGCGATTGTTTCTCAATACACTGATTGTTTTGAGTATTATAGTAATTATTTTCAATTTATAATTCACATTTATGTCTTTTGTTTCTGCTCATTAGTAGCGGTGTGCGAACAAAAACAATTATTAAATACCGATTAAGATAAAGTGATGCGAGTACACTATTTATTTTAATTATTGGAAACCATTTTTCTTTTCTATCCTTATATTTCTTTCAAAATAGATAATTATAAATGAGGTCATACTTTCAATATAAATTTCATGTAGTTGATGACAAAAATCAACTATCATTTTTGTCATCCCAAATTTAATTTCAGAAAACTAAAGTTTCTATTAAAGCGTTGCTTTTCATATAACATGAAAAATATCTTCGAACTAGAGAATCACCTGTCATGGTTTGACGGGTGCAAATTGCCTCTTTATTCTAGTGATTTCCCGTCAAATTTGACGTGTTTAAATAGATATATATGCGAGAGAAATGCTTAACATTGATTGAAAACAAATAAAATAAACATATTTTTTATGACAGGAAATATTTTTTTATTTATATATTTCTTTTTTCAAAAAAGCTCTTGGTAAACAACATTCCGTGTGAAGTATTTTTCGCTGTTTAACAATTTTATCATAATTCAATAACCATGAAATTCTCAGCATGTCGAACGTAAGTCAAAAGTTAAAATCACGCGCTTAATATACCATTGACGTAATTTACTACTTTCTATTAAAAAACTGAAATTAATTTCAAATATATGAATATATAATTTAAAATTTCTAGGGAACTATTGATCACAGCGAGATAAATTTTATGCCAATCGATGGAAAATTTTATTTCACTATAGAGCTATTAAATTTGAAATTAGAACGAAAATTACTCTTTTAAATGTAAAATTACTGAAATTTAGGTTCTCTAAGAATGAAATAATGCTGTTTAACATCTTGCAGTTCTATGGTGCGAGGTTTTATTGTTGGTGACATCAGAGCGTTACCGAGAGACAGATCTGGGCTCTTATATTAGTAATAATGTTCGTAGGAATACAATGAAGTGATTAACATTCAATGTCCTATAGGAATATTTAAACGTCTTTAAAGACCCACTTAGATTCTTAAAGCAACCCTTTCGTAGTTGTTATGATTATAAATTGTAATGTTGTGTGTGAATGTTGTTGTAAAACATACGAAGTATTAATTAATGAATATTAATTTCACAGATTGTTAATTAATTGTGTTGTAGGGTTACTGACTTAATAACTCTATGGCATGGTTAAGTGGATCCGAGATTATGATTTATAATAATTAGAAACCAGCTATATTCCATGAAAAAACCCGGACATCTGAAGAATCCTACACGACAATCCAAAATGATCCATTGAAAATTGATTACTGCGGAACAGTCTCAGGCGCACAGCATTTTTATATTATTCAATATATGTAGAAAAATATATGGTAGAAAAGATTCACATAGAATTCTAATTAATTTTTTAAAAAAACCCTTGTTAATAGGCACCTACTTCCCAACAAGTAACTGGATGCCACATTTGGTAACTCTAGGTTCCATGGTCTGCCCGGTAGAGCAATTTGAACGATTTTTGCATCATTTATGTTCGCATCACAGAGGTTAAAGGCATTGTACCAGCCTTTAAACATCATGTTAAACAATTGACAATCATCAGCTTCACAGAAATGAGACGTTTACATCATCACTGTGGTAAAATGAGAAGGTGGCCGCTTTTACATTATATAAAGTCATTACACTGAGATTTCCATCATTAGTTTGACTAGCCCAATAATTTGATTTTTTATGATTTGCAGTGCCTACAAAACAACTTCTAGTGATTCCTTGTGTAAGCATGTTTAATATTTATGCCTGACAAAAGCATGAGTTCAACTTATTTAATGTTATAACAGTATGTGATACCAGATAAGTGGCAACGGTCTGATGTTGACTAACTTTGAATTTGATTTTAAAATGACAGACGAGACGAGTACGAGTACGATTGAACGATGTTACGATGTACGCAGATACGAAGTGTAATAGTTGTGTTTTAATGTTCTAATAAATGTTTGTTTAGTCTTAGAAGAAGTCTTATGAATGTCAATCGAGAAGCCAACACTTGCTCGTCCTCGCAGATCTTGAACCAGTTGACTTTGTTATTGCAAGAGAAGATGATTTCATTAACGTCATCTCCTTTGAAGTTTGAATTCACTGCTTTGAAAGATCCTGGAAACCCCTTTACGAAGTTCCACCTCGAAGCTTTCTTCATCCTGCATATAAATCAATTCCCATCTCTCTTGAAGAAAAATTGAGCACAGAGAAAACAGAATTTCAAATATATGCCTTTGGTTCAAAAACTGACAAGGGAACTAACTCTGCTTTCTGTGTCTTCCGCCATGGATTTATTCATCACAAATAGTGGGCAAAATTAGATGATAATAATAGTGTTTTTCAGGCTGAGATGGTAGCATTGAGAGAAGCCATGCGCTGGTAAACACAAGAGTCCCTGGCAAAATGCACTATTCATACAGATAGTAAATCGTCCCTGAAAGCTCTTGCAGCTCTCCAGCCAAACTCAACTATTTCCCGGGAAATCCTGAACCTTTGGAGCTCCTTAACAACCGAAGTTGTAATCTTCTGGGTTAAAGGACATTGGGGGGGGGTACTAGAGAACGAGGTTGCTGACCAGTTAGTGAGATAGGGTACTCATGGCAGTAGTCTCAACATCAATATAATCCCTAAATTTTGCCTTAAAAAATCTCAAAAAGTGTTCCCTTGAATTCTGGCAGGATAGATGGAACCTTTCGGAAACGGGACGGCGAACCTTCCTTTTCGTTCCTCAAGTCAACATTAATAGAGCCTCAATCAACTCAAGAAAAAACCAATTCATCAGAGGACATGGGCCGTTCATGACCTATCTTCACAGGTTCGGTTTATGTTCACACGATCAATGCGTTTGTGATGCTAAAGGTGATCCAATCTACTACGTAACAGTCTGCCCAGTGACAAAACCTTTTCGTTTCACGAAGCACAGTGCTGAAAATCTTTCAACGCGGTGTGAAAATAGTGTCCAAGATAAAAGATACCTGGCAAGACTCATGAGTAATATGAATATCCTTCATGAACGAAGGCATGATATCATCATGGATTAAGAAATACTTTTCTGGCTTCCACCAGCAAGTAAGACTTTCATTGCAGACTGTCTCAGTTTACGTTTTGTATTTTTTTACTATTGTTGCTTTAATTTTTCCCCTTTTCTTTTGTATATCATCTTTACGCTGAGAGGGTTTTGTATAATCGTAAACATCATCTGGTCGGTTCCTCCCGGTGAATTAATAATAATAATAATAATAACCAATTGTTGAATCACTGAAATGGTTTATGGCTGCCAGTGCTGTATGAAATAGAGTGGTGGGGGAATGAAACAAACACTCGGAAAAGAAGAGAAAAACCTTTAATGTCCGGGGACAGGGCAGCTGTTTAAATAAAGTGCATTTGATTTCACTATATGCGTTCGTCACAATGGTATATTGGTGTAATATCCATATATGTTTATATGGATATTACATATGATAGTTGGAGATTCACAAAATGATACTTTCTATGATATTCACAAAATGATACTTTCTATGATATTCACAAAATGATACTTTTTATGATATTCACAAAATGATACTTTCTATGATATTCACAAAATGATTTCTTTTATGTTTATTGACAAAATGAGAAATTTCTATGATATTCACGAAATGATATTCTTGTATCACATTTGCAAAATGATATTCATATACCTAACTTCACTTGGATTCGAGATCCATAGTTTAAAACGCTTCGGTATAAATCTATAAAATTTGCCCATTCATTTCTTCTGGCGACTGGTAGAATGTCTCTATCTAGCTCTTGCTCCATGAAGAGTAAATAAATCAACCAATTTAAAGAAGCCAATTTTTATATTATTCACTTTGTCTTTGACACCACAACATGCCCCCTTACCTGAAATCACAACATGATTTCTCATCAGTTGAGGATATTTACTAGCAAACATTGATAAAATAAATTAAATACAATAAATAAAATAAAAAAGTAAATAAAATAAATTTATACATAAATAAAATAAAAAAGATAAATAAAATAAATTTATACATAAATAAAATAAATAGATTTTAAATTTAAGTATACAGGCATCAAATTAATATTTTTTATTTCAAAACAGTATCAAATAATCCAACTTCTAGAGTTCAAAATCACATTTGGTGAAAGAAAATCATCGCAGTTATTATGCTTCAGGGAATTTACTATTGTTTTCCTTTCTAAAGATATCATTTTTCTGTCCATTTGAGTTCAAAAGAACAATAAGGGAAATCCCAAGCGACAGTTAAAACACAAAACAACATATTACGCGAAATCTTCCTTCTTAAATTAAACCTTATTTTTGTCAAAACTTATAAATTTTTGATGATGTCCCAGGTCTTAATTAGTGCAGTGGGTAATGTGCGTCAGATAATTCTATCCTGCGTCTAGTTAATGGACCAGATAAACTTTATTATGCACCGCCCAGTGGTAATAGGAGACTGACAATAAACTGTCCGAACGGTTGACAGATAATACCACCGCTATTACCCCTAGCAATTTCATTATACAGCCAGAACGCGCGAACATAGGACGCGCCATTTTCATCAACACGCGGTTACCGTTAATCCATCATCGCGGATCGAAAAGAAAACAAAAGAAGAGCGAGGGAAAAAAATAAATAAATAAATACCCACCGCCATCGAGTTGAGACCAAAATTATGCGTTGGATGCTCTTAATTTACATAATGAGAGAGTATACTCCCTCAAAAGAAAAACAATCTCCTCGCCGTAATAGCCGCAGGAGCCTTACAGTTTTCGCCTCTATAATGACAGTTAAGCTTTTATCGACATTATAGAGGAGCATGAACTCAGCTTTAATCATGCGTTTAGGAGGGGGGATGCGCACTGGAGGCGAGATTATTATAGTGTAAACAATGGAAATTCAGAAGAAACTCTGCTGCATTGGTTCTTCCAGCGTCAGTGGCTTAAACAAAGAACTGCTTGGTGTGGAATTAAGCTCGTTACGCAGAAGGAATGTGGCTTGTTAGCAGCGGTTAGTTTTATCGCGAGACTGCTGGACTGGTTCAAGAATTGAAATGATGAGTGAGCCAGTAAACGATGACTCAACTTTATCTTCTTTTATTATGTGGAAAATATGTGTCTGAATAGGATTAATTATGAGCGAATTGATATTTATCGATTTGTTAACAGAATCGAGAATATTATAGTTGATGGAATTTAACTTGACGAGTTTGCCAGTGCTAGAAAATTGTTTTAATATTTTCAAATAGTTACCACATTTTTGAGTTTCAAAAAGAAGAAAACTTATTCATTTTTCAAACGATAACACATATTTCGATTTTTTTAACATCTGATATAAAACATGAGACCGACCTGCTCTCTTACCGGTGTGTAAAAAAAATTGAAATATCTCGTTAGAATGATGCGAAAAACTGAGTATTTCTTCTGAAATTGGCGAAAATAAAATTGAGCAACTAAACAATATTAAATTTCAACACAAAGTACTTGATTGTTAAATTCTAGTATAATATTTTTCAAGTTACTCAAGTAAATGCAAGAATCAATTCCTGCTGTCCATTCGCCTATATAATTTATCAACCGTATTTTCAAGGACTAACTAATTTTAGTGGAAAAAATAAATGATATAGGGTTGGTGATGCTTGTACACGATATGCATCTATTTCCACTTTCAAATCTAAATGTAGATTAATTTAACCATTAAGATCAACTGTCATTTTCTGAAGCTAGGTAATTTTCTATTAATCATTTTCATTCACTTTAGTTTTTATACGACATTTCATGTCATTATTTTATAGAAAAATTTACAATAATAAACTACAGTGACAATAAAAAAAATATTATGTCCATGTGAACCTAATATTATTTAGCTCTTTAACTATTGAATTATTTTTATGACAAGTTTCGTGTACGGTTAATTTTTTAAATTTTATAAATTTAAATACACGAAATCATTTTTATAATGGGATGATATATTTGTATACTCTTTAAAATGAAATATAATAGAGGTTTATACATTATAAAAGGTTTAAGTTTACAGTACGTAATATAACAGTGATGAATTTAAAGATATGAACTTATGATATAACAGAATAATAATTTTAAAAAATCACTTATCATAGAGCGTCAGATATCAATATAAAATATCACAATTTTTGAGATTCCTTGCTGGTTATAATTTTTATTTAGGTGACTTTTCACTTTGTATTGTGTGTTTATAAAAATTAAATACAGATGGATCCAAAAAAAAGTTGACAAGGATAATAAAAAAAATATTTATTAACAAAGCGCAATAAAGATTAAAAGGCATACTTGCTTATAAGCTTCCACATAATTACAAATCTATAAGCATGTATCTGAAAGCGGGACCAATTTGTTTAATCCGGCTTCGAAGAAATCACGAATCATTTCATTGATCATATTCTCATCAGCTGTTTTCATATCACTGTCTGAAGAGAATCTTGTCCAGTAAGTAATTCTTCTTTTCTGAAATAGGAAATAGTCACTGGACCATCGCAAGCTATCTGGACAACACTCCCCGAATGTTGGATTGGTGTCTATCCCTCCCCTGCATGTCACTAAGCACTACTGCAGACGCTCAAGAATTGCTGCAAGGAGTACAAATGGTAGAGTGGAGCCACCCTCCCACCTACAGCTCAGATGCAACGCAACCTGGGTTCCAAACACTTACCTGGAACACTACATACTGTAAGCTAAAGCTCAAGAATTACTATAAGTACTGTAATGGAAGTCTGGCACTCTCCCCATACAGCTCAGATATGGCACCAACTCTGGGACTTCAAACACTTATCTGAAACCTAAGCATACTGCTAGCAAAGCTCAAGAATTACCATAAAGGTACAAATGGGAGCATCTGGAGCCACCTCCCTCAACAGCTCCAGGATGGCACCAACTCCTGGTTCAAACACTTACCTGGAACAAGGCTATCTTCAAACAGTGATGTGAAAATTAGCTCGAATGTCAGGGGCAGGGACATGATTTCCAACAAACCAGCGGATTAAGCAAGTTGGTCCGCGTTCAAATAAAATGCCTACTATATTTGGAATTTGTGGGAAAGTGATCAGCAAGGATACCTCTTAAATTTCTTTTGTATTTTCTATCTATTGTTAATAAAAATTTTTTTATTACATTTGTAATCTTTCTAGCAATACGTAATG
>BGPR01005926.1:66233-86828 GCA_013235015.1 Araneus ventricosus | reverse complement strand
GAATTAAAGAAATGCGCAATCTTTGAAAGTCAAATATGGCGATTCAGTCAAGAAAAATTTCTGAGAGAATCGTTTGCTAAATAGCATCTAATCTGGCCTGTCAGAACGTATAATTATTGGTATTTAAATGTTTTCTAGTGGCAGCAGAAATGCATCTCGTGTTTATCGGAACTCAAGGTTTTTTCATGGTAATGGATTTTTTAATATTTTTAATAAATAATTTCTTTTATTATTTTATTTATAAAGGAAATTAACTTTACAGTGGGGTTTTATTTTTCTTTTATGATAAACCTGTCCCCGAATATACATTTCTGGATGTCTTACATTTTTATAAAATGAAATGCGTCTATTATTTTTAAACTATTTAATCGTTCTTAAAGAATAAAAAAACAAAAATAACTGTCAAATCCAAGAATTATCCTTCTTTATTTACAAGTACTTGAAACTTCCCTACTGCTTTTAAACGTAATAGGCCTATCCTAATGCTAATATCCCGGCTTTGGGGGATATATGGTTCAAAGTTCGAAACCTGCCCAGATAGCATGCACACTTGCAGCAAGTGTTATGTTTCTTGATATTAGCTTGTCATGACTAACTTGATGCGGCAACTTTGCAGAAAACTTCCTGCAAAGTAACAGAGCATAATCGACCCACCCACTTGCAAGACAAGTTTGCTGCAAAGTTGATACAGCACACTTACGCAACACAACCTGGATAAATTTGTATACATCTGGTTTTGATCGTTGTCTCTGTTTAAATGCATCCGATTTTTATTAGCGTCTACTAGACAGTCCTTCTATTTATTAATTCAATAAATCAAAGATAATTTATAAAAAACTAACTAGGTCATTTTATATAAAAAAAATCCTCCATCTTTTTACTAAATATAGAACTCGCACTTTAAAGAAAATTATACATCGCTTTTTTCTTAAGGTTGAAATTTTAACGTTCATAAACAAAATTAAACCTAAAAAACAGTCAATGTTTGTTGAAAAATGATAACTTACATTTTGTCCCATATTTTTCAATGTAATTACTTTTGAACCCTAATTTCATAATTTATTCTACTAGCGAAACGTAGTTCTTATCGAAAATCGCTCTCTCTTTAACTTCCAATCATATTCTCAGCTCAAAATTTTAAAAAATTAATGAAATCAAGAAAACAGTTTAAAATAAAACGTGTTGATCCACGATATATTAGCGCAACCTGTCTTCTCCTATCAGAGTCCCGCTGGCTGAGTGGCTAAGGCGACTGGCTCTGAAGTGGGTTGTCGGGAGTTCGAATCCGAGGTTTGTCTGCTTACTGTGTTTTTGCTATAGTTTGCAATGAGTTTGAAACGGCAAACTTGTGGGAAGTTTGATGCGTGGTGACTAACTTCTTTGCGCTAACTTCCTGAAGTCTTGTTGTGAACTTGCCGTCTTGTTGGAAACTAAAATTGCTATATGTATGATTTCACAGGTGGTCGAACGCGTATGTGAGATTGTTGGACGTTAAATCTGACGTCGTTTTCCAAATCCCTCACGTTGGTGTGGCGCGGACGTGTGGAGAGGCGATGTCGGCTCAGATGTCGTGCTCGTCATCTGACTGCGGAACAAAATATCGAGGTCTGTCCCGAGTTATCCCTCGTGTTACTTCAAAATGGAACATTAATAGAATTAAACTCCTGCGGTTGAATGAAAATAACTAGGGAAGAGAAATGTTGTATTTCTCAATGCGCGATCTTGACTGGTCGTTTTGGCTCTTGGACGACATTGCCTGGGATTTCTCTTTATGGATCTAGCATCCTTAAAATGTCTCTATAAGTTGAACACGACGTCGTGCGTCTCATTCAAGTTTGTATCTATCTGCACCTCAAGGCATACCTCCCCCAACCTCTCGACGGTTCTACGCCTCGCTCTATCATTCAAATGTTGGTGGTTACTCATTTGAACTGATTGCTTTTGAATTTCTTCATATATTTAAAAAACATACCATGAAAGGCCGCAGATTTACAGGTCCATGAAGTATCAAAATTACTACATAAGGTTATAATGTCCGTTCTATATATACATTGCCACCATACAAGAGGCCTGTGTATTCTAAACTTAAGATTGTAATATCTGGCCCTTTATTTACTATATTTCGAGAAATTCGACAGAATATGCAAATCCCTTAATTTTAAACATCGGTGTATAAAAATAAAGCACTATTGGAGAGAATTTATGAAGAAAATTAACCCATCACTTTTAAGAAACTAACATTAATATCTGTGTATAGTTCTAGTTTAAAAGTCTATGGTTTTACTTTATAAAGCTATTAAAAATCAGTATACATTACGTATAAAAATAATTTTTAAATAAGGCCTGGAAACCTATTTAACATGGATTGTTTGGTTTCTGGCCTTTGCCAAATAATTATTCAAAAACTAACGAAAGAAATTTTTTGTATTCATTTCCAAAGAAATATTATAATATATGAATTCCCTTGTTAAACAGCTTAAAAGTTTTCAAACAAACAACATCGAAATTTGGAATAAAATAAACATATTTTTATCGAACTAACAGCAGTGAAAAGTTAAGGCATCAAAGCCTTCAGTTCTTAAAATTTACTTTAAAAACTCAAACTTTTTGAAAGCAGTATTGGCAGAGGCAGAGTCATTTTTCTTTGAAATGATTAATGAAAAAAAAAAGCACTGCGTACGAAGAGCTTCTCGGTTTAGATCAACTCACTCTAATAACCTAATCATAAGAGTGCAATAGAAGGAAAAATCAAAAGGGAATTTATGCAAATTTTATTCAAAACAAGCTGCACGAAAAGCATATTCTTTTGTTTTTGAAGCTGAAAACTTAAATATTTCTTGAACGTCGTTACTGTAGATAAATTTAAATGCATAAGGCTGAGTTCTAGTAGTTGAATTATAACAATGACGAGCCATTTAATGATTTACTCTTACTTCCATTGCTTCTGATTGTTTTGACCTGATGTTAAAATTTATGACTTTTTGAAGGTATGCAATGACTAATTTTTAGTATGGTCAGATGACGAGAGTGAAACGTAAGCGCAGATGACTTTCTCCAAACTTCCACACTAAACCAAATAAACTGTATTCGATCAACAAGAAGAGATATATGGTGAACCAAATTCACACACACGATGACTTTTCAGTCGGATTGAGTCTATAAACTCTGATCTCCCGAATCTTGAATAAGATCGGTGAAATTCTGATACAATGACCAAGGACAGTTGAAAAGTTTTTATTGCTTCCCTGCAACCTCAGCTAGAAAAATCTGAAGCAGAATATATCAGTATTTCTTCGTGGTAAACAAAAAGAAAGTCACACAAAAGTCAAGTACTTATAATACAAATATCTTTAACTTCATACATAGTTTCTTTTCTTCATGCTCTCCTTATTCTGCTATTTAGGAATCTGTATCTGAAGCAAGGTTAACTCTAGTAACCATAAAGGAGCAATTCACTATAAGTTTGCCACAAAATTCATGTACTTATAGTACAAATATCCCTAACTTTATACGTAGGTTCTTCTCTTTTATCGTAAAGTAAACTAATCTTAACGATGTTCAGGATCTCTTTTAGTCGATAATTGCGGAAATTAATATCAACCTCTGCAAGATGATATTTTCCGTTACCAATCGCCACATGCAACGAGCTAATCCATTAATGAGTGCCAAGTCACTTCCTGAAGAAAACCCTCTAAGCATGCTCTCCTTATTATGCTACTTAGGAATCTGTATCTGAAGCAAGATTAACCCTAGTAACCACAAAGGAGCAATTCATAATCAGTTTGCCATCATCGAAAAATATAAATTAGTTCTATGTCATTCGGACTAACATGAATAAGAGACAACCACAAATTAGAAAATAGATAGCTGTGATAGTTGCCGAAAAGAGTCACCATTACGGATCTCATGATTCGGTAAACACGCAATTTTCTATCTTACCATTTGTCATTATGGTTAAGTTTTATTAACGTCCCATTTTTGACGCTACATGAGAGCTTGTTTCGTAATTTTGAGCCATGATAAGATCATAGCCAGTCATCGTAGAAAGGCATATTAACCAGGCTATCTGATTATATGAACCTTAAATTTCTTATTCGCCCCCAAGCAAAGACTGAACACCAGTATGAAATGAATCTCCAGTATTCAAATCAAAAATTTCTAACACACGCTTGGGATTTCAAATCCATTCATCGTAGACAAAGTGAATGAGATATAACGATCAAAATAAATGAAATTCCGTTTGAATATGGAATATATTCCTTGAAATAGCATTTCTTAAGTTCAGTCCTGTTTGCTGAGAGGGTTAATACAGTATGAAGTGTAGCATTAGCCTTCAGAAAAACGGTACTATTCCCTCCGAGGAATGCCTGCTACAAAGGTCAAGTTTATCTTTGCAGCTCTGCAATTGACGCTGTGTCACCTGATACGCGGGAATATCCAATATATTTCCTCTGAAATAACCCATCAAACAGGTTTCTGTGTTTCTAAAAATTTCATAGAGACAAGTTACGTTTTGTCACGGAGACGAAAAGATGCCCATAAAATCTCTGAAATAGCCATCAAACAGGTTAGTAAGTTGTGGAAAACTCCACCCAGGCAAGTTACGTTTTGTCATTGAAATGCGAGGATGCCGAATAAATCTCTGAAATAACTCATAAAACAGGTTCCTAAGTTTTGGCAACTTCAGCCAGACAGGTTCCCATTTCTGCTCCCAAGCAAGGTATTTCCGTGACGCATAGCATTACAGTTACTAATGAGGGCACCAAATTTCCCAAGTTCGTATTCACCTTGCATTTAAGGATATTTCTTTATCGAGGAAATTTCCTGAATCCCAAAGTCTGGAAATTAATGAGCACTTCGAGTGCTTCGGTGGATATTCTGGAGTGCAACATGAATGCGAAATTAGAGGAAATATCTACAAAATGCTTATACTCTACACACTACTAAACTTCAACAGTAAAAGAAAATATATTATACCAACGATGTATAAAAACTTACAGCATTTTATTTTATTGTTCTTCGACATCAATTTTTTAACTTTTTTATATAAAAGAATAAACTAAAGACATTTTTTCGAAGCATTTTGTTCTAAATGATTTCCTTGAATTTTTTTTTAACATTTTATCTGTATTTCGTGCCCATTTTACAGATTCGTATTTTGCCCAACTTCTGAAATTGATGGTACTTTTGATAGCTCGTTGTTTCTTTTCTGCTTGTGTTTTTTATACCGGCTTTTATATTTTAAACCTGGTCTGCTAAATACGCTTTAGGATCTTAACTAGTCTTTTAACACCTTGCCGACGAAATCTTGCGCAAGTCGCTCCCCAGTGCCATGTCATCCTTCATGATACACATTTTATTGTCACCCCTAGAGTCGTGTCCTCCACGCATGGCACTGACATGAACATGTCCTTGGCGAACCCCTGTTCAAGGTCATTTATTGCATCCTAAAGCAAAAACGGCATTTTGGAAAATTTTCTAAGGGCGTATTAGTTAAAGGTTAATTACCTTATACTTGGCGCAGGATGGTCAGATCTGACTGATATACTTGAACCTCACAAACCAACCAACCAACTTGAAATAACACATTTTTCTAAATCATTTTTAAAAAATCTTAATCTGATTTTCATAGAAAACAGCCTGCAACTTGACAATACTTTGTTCTTTCTCCTGAAATTCACTCCTGTATATGTCATGCGAAAGCCAAGAAATATGATCACCAACTTTCTTCTGCGGCTGTTTGACAAATAATATGCCACAGACATTGATCACAATTGGTGATTAATGCAAATGCCCATAAAGACTTGAGAATTTCGAGAAGTTTTATGCTAAATTTGAGCCTTTGGGCGTGGGTCATTTGTCACGGAGTTGGCAGTGAATCTTTTTAAAAATCTGAAATCAAACCAATGTAGTTGACTTTAAATGCGATTTTATTGCGTCGACGAATTTATTTTGAAGTCCAGAGGTGTCAAATTTACTGTGAGTTGTCATCTTCCCAAACATGTGATAAATGATGTGGCTAGCAACGGTTCCAGAAATGTCGTTATCAACCCTGCTTCGGAAAGTGTCAGTGAAATTGTGATTCTTTATCATTATAAATAGATAAAATGAAATACTAAGTCTCATTGCGTATATACAGATTTTAGAGTTTTTCACTTTCTTGATCAAAATGTCCCGTCACTACAGTTTCAATTGTAATGTAAGTCATAGGAACCTGCAGCCTTAAGGCCGCATAAGGACTTCTTGAATTTTTCATGAGGACCTACCAATTATTTAAAATTACATATATGTACTTGTCTCATAAATAAAACAATTCTTATCAATTGCCTGCTATATTCATTATCTAACATACAGTTTAAACACTTATATTTTGTACTTTCAGAATACAATAAGTCTATGTAAAATTAATTACTAATATAATAGCCCATATCTGTCTCTCATCGATCCGGTAACGCTGTCACGTGATTTGGTTTGGCTACTTGCCAAACAGACTCAGGCGATAAATAAACACGCCCCTTTGCTCTCCGTCATTAACGAACGCGCAAATACGATTTCTGTTATGGCGTCAAAGAACTGGGACAGTTTTTTTAAATTCATGCTGGATTGGAATAAATTTCAATAAAATGACTTAATCTGTTCCATTTCTTCTTGCCTCGGTAAAGTTATTTATGAAAACGAAAGTTCGTGGCAATTGATTCATGGCGTTTTATATATATAAATTGAGTCGCGTTAAAAGTTTTATTTCTTTTTAATTATTTTCTTTCAGTATTTATTTATTTTGTATTTGGTAATGCCTTTTTTTCTGTTAGTGGATTTTGCCATACTTGTACTCGGACGGAACGAAAGTAATTGCTAGAAGTGAGGTTATTATTAAATGAAGGTTAGTGTCATATGATTCATCAGTTCTGTTTTTCATGTTTTTTAAAAATTTCTTAAGCACTCTGCCAATGTAACTGAGATTTTCTACTATAACTTTCGTTAGTAAATCTCTGAAAATGGGATATGAGGTATGTTTGGAGGGCTAAAAGCCCTTTTTGGACGAGCAAAAATCTTCTAGTATAATAATAATTACAGAATAATAACCTTTAAGATTGTGTTAATACTATCTTTTGCCCAACTGCCGAAATTCATTTAGGTCTTTCAGTGCAAAAAGATTCCCCACCATGGAAGTAGATGTTCATTTTTCATACATGAGACAAAGTGAAGATTTTTTAGAATCCATTTCAAGCATGCCGAAACTATTATTAATAATTAGTAGCAGTTAATTATATCCTAAAAACGTTTTAATTTCATAAAATTAATGATTTATGGGAAATAACATTTTTCTGACCATCGACTTCAACCTGAACATCGGAATATAAATGTAAGGACTACACTACATATGTTACGGTAAATACAATAAATCTCTTATTATTAATAATAAATATGGTTATTTTAAATAATATCTGGATATGATTAATACTAACCAAATTTTTTAAAAGGTTATTATTAATACTATCCATGATTAGTTTCGATAATAGATTACTTTTATTCATACTTAACGGAATTTTTATTTTAAACGTAACATATACATCTATAGACAGATAGATTGACAAAAGCAACGCGCCATGGTACATAAGAAACTCGGTAATATATTCTGACTTGAGAGCAGAGAAGGTAGAAGATGACATCACAAAACTGGCTTTTTTGTAGGCATTTCAGATCATCCAAATCCACTCATTCGTTCAAAAGTTCTTTTCGCTTACAACAATTCTAAATACAGTTCCCCCTACAAAACTGCAAAATGGTCCCTTACGCTCAACCCCCCTTACTAAATCTTCTTCACAATGTCAAAAGGACAACACCCTCCTGTGGTTTTTAAAATTTTGACAAAATCCATGTCACTCACAATAATTGTAATAGATAAGGTTGTTTCTGTTTTTTTATTTTCCTATTTATTTCATATCGAGTCTTGGTGTTTCCGATGAGTTTTTTATACTTTGCTTTAAGCAGCAATTGAGACTGATCAGAAGTGCCAAGCACTGGTATTCATGTACAAAAACCAATTTTGATGATGATAGAAGCAAAACTTTAAGTGTGCGGAAAAAATAGAATTATAAAATGCTGTTTAGGACCTAGAAAGAGTAACTGTCGCATTCAAAGATTGTCAGGATACCCCATAAGAGTGAAACGAGGGCAAGGATATTTTTTGCAGGACAAGTGATCGAAAATCTGCATCTGCATTTCCTTCCGTGAAGATGCAGATGAAGCCAGAAACAAGATTTTTAATTATTTTAGGAATCTCTGTTCATTATATTCCCGAACTTCTTAAAGCGTTTCTGTTCTTGACCAATTTTCTGGCGGGAAAAATGTCCACAAACATTTTTTCATGTTTACTTCTTGGAATGCTTTAGAAAATAAACTGGATAAAAGAAGCCTCATCGAATATTGATAAATAAAACTGAAATCAATTAAAAGCAGTGGATTCTTAACTACATAAACAGAGGTCTGTATATAGACTTTTGTAATTAACGTTCTTCACTATAATGTATAGATATAGGTTTCTTAAATCAATTTTAAATATATTATTATAAAATATATTTTTTAGTAATTTCAAGAATATTTTCAATTCTTACTATTAGTTCACACTCTCCATATATATATTTATATATCTTTTTCAAATTTCCAATCGTTAATAAAATACTTTTTGTTCATCCACTCAAGTTCAAATACATTTTTTAAAACTTGTAGTGGATGACACTTGATGTTAATACAGTTTTTTCAATTTTTTTTCTTTTTTAAAAATTTTTCTTTGTTGACCTAAGTAGGAATTGACTTTAATTTTTTTTATATTACTTGTTATGGTAATTTCAAGTATATTAATATCCTTTATTATGGTTTCGTCAAGCGAGTTAGTTAGTATCAGAAAATGATCATGTTGTTTTTTATAACATGGCGTATTTCTCGGATCCACCATGCTGCTATCCTTTTTATCCTATTCTTTTTTTTTCTCGCTATATCTATTTAGTTAAGTTTTTTGGGTGTTTTCACTATTTCTTGAAGTTTGATTTATTTAATTGATTATTAAAAAAGTTTAACTAAGACGTTTGCAACCGATAATTATTTCCATGCCACGTTGACTTTAAAGCAGGAAATATTTTGCCCTTACATACTTAAATCTTTCCCTTTGTCTCAAATGTTATTAGCTAATAAAGGTAGATCAAATTAGGCTGGTACGCATGAGGCGTCCTTGCTTATCTCTTGCACTTCGCATCTTTTGATCACTCATTGCTTTGATTTCTCTCACAATCATACAACCACTTTAGAAATTCAACCTAAAATGCATTTCAACAAATTGCAATGTATCGCAACATAGTTTCCTTAACTATATTTGCTTCAGAATAGTAAGGAATCTAGAGGAAAAGATCATGAAAGTCTTCTCAACCTCTATAATGCTCTAAGCTAGCCCATTAAGTGTACTTTCCACATCTTAAGTAGCTATATTACATCAGAGTTGTTAGCCAAAAAAGATTGTCTAGAAGCACATATTATAATATAGTTTAGTAAAATTCAGTAGAGACGCTTCAAAGTTAGCTATACCTGTATCCTTAAACAGCCAACAATAGTTTAAAAACTGCACTTTGCGAAGTTCTACCACTTTCTTTCAAATAACCTTTTACTGGGCACGCCATTTTTTTTCGCAGTCGACCTTCTAAATTACACGATGACAACTGTCTGCCGAGAAGCCACAATAAACAGAATTTCTAATAGAATTCTGTTTGAACTGAGCACCTCAAATTCTTCAGGTTCCTGAATTAGGTTAGACGGAACTTTAAAGACAGAATCACATATGGTAATGCTACTTTAAGCTTATTCCGGTGTTCTCAAAAGAGCATCGTGCCATTAAGGGAAGAGAGATCTCGAAATCCTTTTCCTTTGAAGAGTAAACAGTGAAAGTACCACAAGATGCAGTTTAAAACTAAAACGAGCTCCAGATGCACTTTCTGGTTCGCGCGGACTGCAATCTCATTAAAAGTTGCTGGAAAAGCGAGTTATCTCGCGGATTTCTCCACGGAATTCTGGAAGTGTTTGAAGTGTTATAAGTTTACTGTGTTGAGTAAAGTGCTATACAGACTTTATCGTGTAAGAAATTGTCATTCTCAAAAAGTCTGCGTTATGGCTGAGAGAGTTTCTCTGTTTCGTTGTATTTGGAGGTTTCATGCCATTTATTAAACATTCTGAGAATTGATTGAATGAAATTGGAAGAATAATATGATAATTATTTGCTATAATTGGAGGTTTCTAAAAAATTTATTATCCATTCTGAGAATTTATTATACAAAATTAGAACAATAATTATTTTTATTGCATTTGTAATGTTTCTCATAATTAATAACTCCATCTGGTAAATGATTAGATGAAACATGAAGGATTATCTTTCGTGGTTTATTAGAATACTGGCTGATGTCTATGAACTGAAATCGTAAAAAATACCAGAACCGTATTTGATTTCGTTGTAAAAGAAGAATTGCCTTATGATATTCTCTAAATAATAAAAAAAATATCTACAAAACTATTACTACTATTCGTATATTACTACTTATTTTATATTAGAATGAAAATATTATTTATTCTTCAGTTTGCTGCAGTTTTTTCGTTTATATAAAACAGTGATGCTACTATGCTGATATTTCCTTTTATTGTGGAACAACTGAGATTCGTATAAAAGCGGTATTATAAGTCTCATTATCTCTGTTATATTAAAGGCTGCTAGGGATAGGTGGCAGGTCGGTTTGAGATTGGAGGATTCTAGATTCAAAACCCGATTCCACAAAAGCACGTGTACATCATCCTGTGCATGATAGATTTATCAGGTCTATCACTCCTTTCGCTGGTGTGGCATAGACTTCTGAAAAGACACAGAATGCTCCGGCGTTGTATTCGACAACTGTCCAAGGTTAAAAAATGTACCAAAAATTACTCTCCAGTTGCAACAAAATCGGAAGTTGCTGTTATTAAACTAAGTTGTTCGGCTGTATTTAGAATTTTCATATAATTCATTATCTGTAGATTTTGGTGAGCCCATTGTCTAAGATCCTGTTCACCGGGACAACGGCTGACCCCGGTAAACATGGTCTTACCACATGACCTTGTCAAGCACCAGCAAATAATTCTCATCATCAGTTGACAGTCTGAAGACAAGAACACGCGCATGCACAGATCAGTGGTAATGTGGATCGGATTACGGATTACCGCTATCTTTCCTTTTTTTCTCTTGCAGCTAATGGGTGTGTCCTCAAATGCAGACTGTAGACTGCTCACGAGATACTTTTGGTGTCTCGAGCCATCCTATTACTGTCAGTGTGTATGAACAGGATCTTACACTAAAGGCTCAAAACAATTTGCAATATTTTCTACGGTAACAAAGGACAATGGTTGCCCACTTTTTAGGCCATTCGAAGATAACTGTAAATGACCAATTCTGCCTTGTCTAGGTATCTGGGCAATACTGAATGACCAAGCCGCCAGGATGGTAACACGAGTACAGTGGTCAGCTACCAAATGGCAATCAGCTGCCCCTGCACCAACTTTTACCATAGGAGGTAAGTCCCGTTATCAGAAATGTAGTCAAAACAATCACACCACTTTTGGTATACCTCTCGAGGAAGCGAAGAGCGGTTTATTTATCCGGCGATTTCTCATTCAGGAACTCATGGTGCTCTCCTCCCACGGGGGGTTCTCATTAAGAGATAAGATTTATCTCCTTTTCGACTGTTCTTGCGGTTACGTATTCTTGTTTTTCCTAACTAACAACACAGTCATACAGTCATCGCTCATTTGCGGCAATACACTGGATCTGGATATTAAAACTATTAACATGGTGATTAAATAGCCAGAGATTAATTGCGTGAAGAAAGAGGAACTCTAATGTCATAGTGATACAATTTTCATATGAACCCTAATGAAGAAGGAAAAATATTGCCCTCATAGTATTTCCTCAATCCGTAAAGAACTACATAAGCATCCATCACAGATGGAAAATATTGTGCTTTCATTTAATATTCGTTTCGCATATCTATTTACAACAATAAATCACAATATCCATTCCAAAAGCATTTTTTCTCCCTCTCCGTTGCTAAGAAACGCTCGCAATCTATTTCTACTTCACTCTTTTATATATTACACGTGTCTAAAGGCTCTTTTGATTTATGAATTTCTTTCTAAAGTAGGTTATATTTTTATGACATCATTATATTTTAAATATCTTAATACGAAATAAATAAAACTTAGAATGAATGTTAATTATATGAAAGGTTTTATTCATATTATTTACAAATATCTTAATGTATTCCTTTCTTATTAAGTTTTCAAATCAGTCTCTTTTGCAGTCCCATATAATATTATTACAATTCTCTTAAAACCTTCTCTAATGGAAGTTAGACTTAAAAGTTATAACTTCGTATCTGTCTACAAATAAGAGAAAACACGCAGGATTACCATATTTATATAAGCTGGAAATATGAACATGAAATAAACAAACAACAGATCGTATTGTTATCTTCCGACAGCAGATGAATGTACTCCTTTCTGTAGACAGATATACAAATTGGACAATAATCTATAATCAGCTTAAGGATCGATCTACCCTTGGGAGGATTTTGGAGCAATATCCAAACAAACATTAATCTCCAATTACGAGAACACACACGTATATATCAAATATTCTACACACGCTAGATATTATTAGTGATGATAGAAGAGAAATCGGAATTACATTGAAACGAATAAATATTAATAGCTAATTTTCAATGTAGCCTTACCGATATTGTTTTAAATATATGTTTGATTTTCAGCTTAGATGTTATTTGACATCCGTTTTTAATTAAATTTTAATTACTTTCCACTTATTATGGACCGTTGATTGCGTTGTTGAATATTGTTGTGTACGTTACACTACGACACACCCCTGACTCCAGAGATAAAAATCTCCGGTTTGTAGTTTGGATGAGTGTGCGTAGGAATTTTATTGAACAAAAAAAAAGGGAATGTAACCTTTTTTTCTTGTTCAATAAAGTTTCTACGCGCACTCATCCAAACTGTAAACCGGAGATTTTTATCTCTGGAGTCAGGGTGTGTCGTAGTGTAAAGTAAAGTAAAAATATTGTACACTACTGCGAATATTGAACAATATTGTAACATATTGTAGTACTAGCTGCCTTCGGAGACCAGCTTGTTCGCTGGAAATATGATTTCAACTGAATCTTGTATTATTTTATATTCATGGTTCTCTTAACAACGCAATTTTAAACTTCAGATTGTGGTAGATATTTAACCCATGTCTATCAGTGATCTTAGACCTCTTCTGTTCATTGCATACATAAATGTCCTTAAAGGAGTCAAATAACTAACCATGTAATGTAACCTCTAATTTCATGTTTTCAGCACTATCTTTACTTTCTTATTCCTCTTGTAAAATATGCATTTGATTTCAACACTAAAATGGCGCAGCACATTTTATGGCCAGCGGCATGTTACCTGGATTAAAACATGCTGAGATAAGAATGAAAACATTGCTACCATAATAATTTCACTTACTGATAGATTTCTTAATGTATGGCAAAGCAATATCTCGGAGATCTTGGTTTAAAGATATCACAAAATTTTTGTTGAAATAAAATATGAAAGGAAAATATAATTGGATATTATCTCAGATTAAAATAATGAAAGAGAAATATGCAATTAAATATTTATTTAAGCAATGAAAACGGTTTGAGTTGCGTTGCAACAATGAAATGTATTGTTGTAAATTATGCCAAAAATATGTTTTAAAGGTTATTAAAATTAGAGAAAAAAATGCATGACAACTTAATTGATATCATTGAGAAGGTACTGATTTGAATTTTCAGATGATGCAAAAATTATTTTTGTGCTGTAACATTTTCAGAAGTTATTAAGGAAAAATATCAAAATCTCGCTTAATTTTCATTTAACGTAAATTGAAATAATCGGCTTCGAGGTGCACATTCCCATTCTCCAAAGAATATTCGTGATACATTTCGTAGCTCTAAGTCCAGCGGTCTGCCCTGTAGAGCGCCAACACACACGGACACACACACATTCTCCTTTATTATTCGTAGAGATAATAATTTATACTACAAGGGTATGCAATAAGTGCTTTTACTTAAGCGATAATGAACAGTTTTATGAAAACGTCAATATGGAAGCTGAAATGCGTATGAGTAATGCAAACATTTAATTTGTGAATGGATGCCGTTTTAGCTGTAAAAGTGGCGTGTTCACATAGGAAAGGATGTAGGGGAAAGGATGGTAAGAGTACGCACCTAGTGGATGTTTCGTTATAAAAATGAGAATTGGAAAGTCAGAGCCTCGAAAATATACTGAATCATAGTTTATTAACTTAGGAAGAAGGGTACAAAAAATGAAAATTTTAGCTTTAAAAAATATATATATTACGAAACGCGAGAAAAAAATGCCAAATGCGTACTCTTACCCGACGTGGCGGGTAAGAGTACGCAAGACGTGAGGCCAAGAGTACGCACCCTGAAAATTTAGCAGTAGTCGCATACAAATGCTCCACTGCCTTCATAACTGGAACATTCCTCATGCCGCCACTCCTTACATAATCCACACTGGATCCAATCATCATCATATGTTTGTTCGCAGCCTAGTTATATTGCTCCCTCATTATTTGGATTTCTACGGACTGGAAACTTTTTCTCCACACAACAGCTCTTCAGATTATTATCCCAATCTCATATTTTTAATAATAATAATAATAATAAAATGCAAAGTTTGGTTGGAATGGTTGCTTCAAATTACAGAACGGATAAGAGTACGCATATCTGATCTGTGCGTACTCTTAGCCGCCGATGTATTGCTTCTCTAAATCGTCCATAGATGGCCGTAGAATTCTCTAAAGTTAAATTCTAACGTGGCCACGTTGTTCGGAAGGGAACAAACCTCATAATGATATTTACTTTGAAAGAAAGCATTAGAACTTTATTTACAAAAAAAAGATTTCTTCACAGAAAAATTACATGCTAACATAACGAAATCATATATTGCCTGATAAATGAAAGACAGTAAGGATGGAAATAATTATGGCGGTCTCTTGAGATAGCTGAAAACACACATGTTGATATGATCACACTTACTTCTGCTTGCACTGTTGCCAACAGGGAAAAAAATGTGCTACATAACGAGATCACTCACAGCGCCCCTAGCGACATAATGTGGAACGTTTTGTATCCTATTTCGAAAAATAGTGCAGATATGAGGCAGGCAAGATAAGGCAGAAAATTTTTCAGTGTCTAATTAGTAGTAAATGGCGCTCTACGTGCATAAACAACGTGAACTGAAAGCGAAAAGTGCGAATTTAAATTTTTGCGATTCTTTCTTTCTGTGCTTTTCTATGTTTTGGCAACAATTAAATATTCCGAATTCCTTTGTCTGTGGGTTATGACGAGTTTGGCGTCACAGGACATATGGAAACCTACTAACTTGTTCTAGAGGATTAGCAGCATCAGCAGCAGCGTGCTGATGCTGCGGAGATATAGTTCAGGTGTAGTCGGTAAGATTTTAAGCTATTTTTCTGGAACAAGTCGTCCTTCTTTACTCGATACAGGCGTAATAAAATAATTTTAAAAGCTTGTCATTTCAAGCTTATTTTTTTAAATTTTCATGGCGTCTGACACTGTGAAAATCACAACATTCATAGGATTGTACTTCCCAAATTATCAAGTTTTTGATTTTTCAAACGTTTTCGGATTACCTTATGTTGACCGCTTAACATGTCGCCGAAACCGACGGCTATAGACACCCACTTTTAGCGATATGTTGGCAATTGATGGTTATAGACGTTCTGTGTGCTTCATTAATGTTAAAAAAAGTGCCTTTCTGGGAACGATTTGAAAACTAAAAGGAGACAACACTTTAAGGCTAATTCGGGGTAAAGGTATTATTTTTCATTCTCCTAAATTTCATAGATTCTCCTTAGCGTTGTTTCCAAACGGTTACAATAACAGTTGCAAGTTACGACCGATGGAATTCCCGCAACGAACTTCAAAGAATAATCAAAACAATAAGAAGTGCACGAGTATATCGAAATTAGCGTGTCTGATTGATAATTTCGAGCAAACGACTTGAAGCTTTCAACATTTTTTTCCAAACCTTGCATGGCTGTTATACCGGTTTACGAAAATGTTTGAATTTTGAAAAGAGTTTAATGGCAAGACAAAGCACTGTAAATGGATACAGTATAACGAAAATGAAGTCATTTCATGTGACGTTACAATAACGTGGAAAACGTCACACAGTATGACATCTAACAGTTCATTGATCGTTGTTATAAGCTGCAATGTGACGTCAGGCAGGAAAATGTGTAGATTTAGTTCACGCGACGCGTATAACATGTATCACGCGTACAGGACTTCATTTCTAGATTATTAAATAAAAGAAGAAACACAAGTAACGGCAGGTTAGCATAGCAAGATTGAGTGGCGTCCTGGGCATAGTATATTTTTTTCGCCTGTCATATTTTGGGCTATAACAGTTAACGTTTTCCATGTGGATGAGACTTTATGTGATTTCACTCCGTTAAGTAGGTTCATGTTGTTAAAAAAATGTAATGTCGCTTTTCTGCCTGACTAGTCTTATGGTTGGGAAGAGAGATTTACAGGGGTAAGTATGGAATGACCGGCAGCGGCCGGACCTGGACCCGTGACCTTGGAGACAATTTTGGCGATTTGGCGACAAATTTGGCGAAAAATCAAAGAAAATGCGATCCTTTTCTCGATATCTCTATCAGGAGAGGAGATACGTTTGAATGTACTAGATGATTCCATGGGACGTCATGACTTATTGGGGAGAGTATAAAAGGTCCGTGCTTGGATCACAGGGTGTGTGTTGATCGACTGGAAAGACTATAGAATTTAGTATGCAGTGCGAGCTGGAAAGCCTGTGAGCTGAGCGATATTGAAAATGCTGTTGCTATCATTATTAGTGATATGTTGACATTTTCTGAATCCGAAAGTTCTGTTACTGTTATTACTAGGCAATTGTTGTCTATTTGTGTTGCTAATCTGTATAAGAGTTATTGTTCTTGTTACCTGTGCTACCTGCATATTTGAAAATAAACCTTAATTTTCCATTATCGTGCGTGGTGGACTATTTCCACCATACACCCACAGAACGATTTACGTAACAATATATACGATGAACAGAACAGATAAGTTATTAAAATAGCATTGCTTAAATGTCTATCATAATTTGAAGTTTAAAAATACTATGTTAAGAGAATCACGAATAAAGAATAATGCATAAGAGGTTTATTTGATTTAAGCTCAGCTAATCTTCCGTCGAAAAAGTTGGTAGCCAAAGCGTGGACAGTGTGACAGTATAACCAGCAGGAGTAGTCTCCCCTAAACTTTCTCGCACACTTTCTAAGTGGAGATTCGTCAAAATCTCGAAATAGAATTTTTTTGACGATTACAATACTTTCTCTTTGTATACTTCGTATACGAGAAAGTGAAACAAACAAACAAACCTGAAATCAAATATCTTTTGCCACGTTTCAAAAAAATATTACTTTGAGACAGGTTCGATAAAATAGGCAATGCAATGAATACTAAAGCGAAAATTCTGCTTTGGAATTGAATTAATTTATACTGCCACAACCGTAACAATTGCAAAAGAGCGAAAATAAAAGATTTGCTGAAATAATGATATCGATTTCAATTTTATTTAAAACAATAAAAAACTGTTACAATTTATGTTTGAAAACATTATTTATTGTTGTAAATAAAATTTACCAGTAATAAAAAATACCAGTACGCATGCGCATGAGAATCGGATTAAAAGAACTTGAATATGCAATTTGAACACCTCTTTTTGACGGATTTGGCCCAAAACTTTATACGGACCTACATTCATGACGTTAAAACTATGTACCAAATTTTATCCATTTAGCTATTCAAGTTTTTGAGTTATAGCGTTCGCATGACTTCGGACATACAGACAGACAGACTTCCCGTTGACGGATTTTGTCCAAAATTTGATAGACACCTACAAATTATGTTTAAAGACCACATACCAAATTTCATCCCCGTAGCTCTAATAGTTTTCGAGTTATCGTGTTCACAGACAGACATACAGACATAATTCCAAAATTGTGTTTTTCGGACTCAGGGAGGTCTAAAACGTGGAGATTCGTCAAAATCTCGAGTTCGAATTTTTTGACGATTACAATATCTTCTCTTTGTATACTTCGTATACGAGAAAGTAAAAAAGGTGTAATTTATTTTTCATTGTTCTATTTCCTATGTGCCAAAATGGCATTGTTTAATGATATTACACTGAACCTTTGTTAACCCATCCCCAGAGTTAAAAAGGGGTTAATGTGTTGACTATAAGTAAAATAAATAAATCTTTGATTTGATCTTTGCAATGTGGGCTTAGAACGGAGAATATAAACTTTTGAATATAATTTTTTAATGTTAAAGCTATGCAGATTACATTCATCTGCTATGTTTGCAGTTTTAATTTGTTGATTCGATGGCATCTAACTAAAGATAACGTTCACAGACCATAAAATATTTAAACTTTCTTGCAAATCGTACTTTTTTTCCATTTCAGAAATTATTCATATTATTCATCATTTATATCATTGTAATAATTCTTATTGAAATCTAACAACGTCTTAAATTTTAGGTGTTTCAAATTATAAACAATAAAATTTTAAACAATAGACTTCAACTAAAAGTTAGACGTCCTCCAACTTTATATTTTGTAAAGCATGATTTATTATTTATACGCCACAACATCGATCATTTCATGCACCATCGAGAATTTTTTGAACTATTTAAGAGATGAGCATATATAACATTTATGACTAATTTATATAACTATTCTACTTTTTGAAAGTCAAATGTTTAAAGACGCAAAAAATCGTGTTATAAGTGTAATATTATGTCTGCAATGTTAAATTAGTTTTATAAATATTTGGAGATATGATTACAAAACTATGATTATATAATATGATATGTAACTATGATTATATAATATGATATGTAACTATGATTATATAATATGATATGTAACTATGATTATATAATATGATATGTAACTATGATTATTTAATATGATATGTAACTATGATTATATAATATGCTATACACTATATGGCCCAAAGTATCCGGACACTTTCAGATTTTCACAATTTCTCCGGAAAGGGTTAACTGACTGCCCTTAAACTTCGAAAATGTGAAGAATAGACTGTAACTCACATTTTACATTGGCGATTCGGTCCTGAGGGCAATTAGGGGACCGTCTACAAACTGATAAAGGTAAAATTTTTGGGTCCAACCCGCTTCACAGAATACTGATAACAAGATGAAACTATCAGAAATGATTATGTTTGATGTGCATAATATTTACAGAAATTTTCATAAACTCAGCACAGATATTTGGGATAATATAAAGGTTTTCTTAAAAAATCTCAAATGTTCCCGCCTCTTTTTTGCATATAACGTGAAGAGTTTTCTGTTATATTTATACAAAACTTACAGAAAAAAATGAAAATATGTTGCATTTTGTAAAAATTTGGAAAAAAATTTGAATATTACAGGAAATAAGAGCATGTTTAGTAAATAATGATTTACTGCGCATGCGCGTAACAGAGCGTAATTTTTCTTTCACAACTTTAAAGCCAGATTTATAGGGCAACTTATAAAAAAATACAATTCAATATCATTAGTATTCAGAAAGATATCGGCATTACAACGAGCAGAATTTTAGCTCCTATCGAAGAGAAGCTAAACGGTGAGCTACATGGTTGGCTATCCTATCTTTTCAGCCGCCGTTAAGAAACCCAATATAGAGAACTCCATTCCACAGAATCAGATAAATGCCCTTGCAGTATTTCTATATTGAAAATATTTTCGAAACCAGACAACTGTGAAAATTCCATATTTTCAATGACAAATACCATTCAAGGAATTGATTTTCACCGTCTCGTATTCTGCCATGATAGAGCCTAAATCGATGCACTATCTGTCTACGTTGCCACCCCACAAAGGAACACGCGGCATTGGATTCTTCCCGGCATTTGCTGAGGAACATCCTCACCACAGAGGCGGGATCGCGAAAATAGAGTTTAATGATAAAAAATAACCCGTCGAAATTCGTCAGATCCCCCGTCAGAATTTGAGCGAAGCCAAAAAAGCGGAAATTCTCTGAAAAGCAACATGTCTGGCTTCCTTTTCAGCGCACAAGAGGGGACTTATCAAAGGGAGCGCGGCCCTTTTCAAAACGCGGCCCTGAGCTGTTCCTGATCCTGGTCACAGCTGGCTGGAGGGATCGGGGGACGAAGACAAATTGAAATCGCAACCAACATCACGGAATAAGGAGTATACCTAGGGTTGCCACACGTCCGGATTTTGTACGGATTGTCCTGATTTCATACTGGCTTCCGAATCCCAAAATGTCCGTATTTACGTCAGCGAATGCGGCGAGAGAGAAATTTGGTTGTATTCGAGAAATTGTATTATGATCGAAAAATGTGACGTCATTCCGCCAACGAAAGAAAACCTATAATTT